>CAODLS010093275.1:0-16276 GCA_948243855.1 Flueggea neowawraea | reverse complement strand
AGTTAAGAAGATAGAATAATTGATGGAAAGCAGCACCTAGATGCTAAATCCCACTAGACCGAACCAAGTGACTATGTCTCGTTATTTGAACAATTATTCTGTAATTGGACCATGGAAATTCCTTTGATATATTAACCTCTCTCTCGAGTCAGTTAACACCTAACAACTAGGTTGGTTAATCAGAATCTCTTTCTAATTAAATACCCTATCATTGCTTTATTGCTCTGTTAATTTTACTATTAGGTTTGACCCTAATCCAAATGATTTATGTCGACTTATCTCTAGGTTTGTATGCAACTCCTCTCAATTATAAATGATCTATCACGCAGAACATCTCTCGATTACTCATACATGAATCAATAATAGAATCGAAAGGCTAGCAAAAAACAATTCAATAATTGAACAATATAAATCATAATTGAGTCTCAATTTCATAACAAATTGAATGAATAACCACACATCAATCATAGGAATAGTCTAGGGTTCATTGCATCCAGATGCACAGAAAGTTTAGTTCATATTTATATAGAGATAAATAGCAAAATACAAAAGGAATCTAGAGAGAGAAGAAGAACCCAAGACGAATCCTTCAATCATTCACGTGATTCCTTCGATCTTGATGCAAATTGAGTTCTCGAGTTCCCATGTGCTTTGACCCTAAAATGAGTGTGTTTTGCATTTGTGATGTTGAATCCCCCTTTGTAAGTGCGTTTCTGGCCTTTTTATCCTCAAAAAATGCGATTTGGCCAGACACGGGACAAGACACGGTCGTGTCTTAACTTCCCTAGGCCGTGTTTTGAATAAATGAGTTCCAATGGAGGACACGACTATGTCCTAGACCATTCAAGAAATGTCAAAAAACATGTGTTTAAGGCATCACATGGTCATGTACTTCAATCCCACGGTCGTGTCTTGTTGAATTGCAACCGTGTCTTATCCAGAGAGCCACAGAAATCATCGTTTACACTTGCTTTCATTCCTTTCATCAAGACACTATTAATTGACCTGCAAGAAAGAATGAAGATGATTAAAGTACCAAAACTCATAATTAACGCTCGATTTATAGCAAAGGGAGTATGAATGTGAATATCCTGATATGTATAAATGAGCATTCATCAGTGGTATAACATGAGAAGATTATTTTGGGACTCATTCAGGGATTCTTTAGCTACGACACATGCTTCATGGGCTGTTTTGGGGGATTTTAACGTTGTTCTGGGTGCCCATGAAAAGTCTGGCCCTCCGCCAATGTCGAGGCCTTGCTTTGATTTCTGCTCATTTATAGAGGGTTGTAGTCTTTCTGAGGTGGCTATGCAGGGTGTGTTCTTCACTTGGTGTAAAGGCGGTTCATCCCTAAACAGAACTGAATGCAAACTGGATAGAGCTTTATACTCAACGAATTTTATGGCTTTTTAGAGTCGGCTATATTGTAATGTGCTCCCCTGGCATTTCTTGGATCATAGCCTTCTTCTGCTTTGTTGTGAACAGTCAAACAGAGTGTCCAAGTCCTTATTTCATTTTCAGTCGATGTGGGTTTCACACCCAAGGCCCAGCAACTTCATTTCAGATACTTGGTAAAATTGTGTAGCTTTTGGGGATCTTATGTATGTCTTGTCTAGTAAACTTCGAGCTCTACGTAGTAGTTTGAGAGTATGGAATAAGACTGTATTTGGCAACTTGCATGAAAATGTTGTTGCAGCTTAAACTCATTTAGCAGGAATTCAACAACATATTTCTGATCATGGCATGGCCTATCTGATGAGCTTCACAAACAGGAGATTGAGGCTCATTTATCTCTAGATGTTTGCCTCAAGTAACAAGAGTTGTTTTACAGAGATAGAAGTCGAGCTAAGTGGTTAGCGGCAGGTGACAGCAATACAACTTTTATTCATGCAAGTTACACCCAGCATAAGGCGAAGAGCGGCATTTTTTCTCTCAATTTAATGGTAATTTATCTTTCCATTTGCCTTCTATTCAAGATCACATTTTGGATTATTACTCTACTCCATTTGCTAAGGATGTGAGTATGTCTACTACTTTGGTTGATGATGTTTCTTAGGTTATCCCAAAATTGGTGACGGAGGAAGAGAACACACGTGTTCCCTCAGAAGAGGATGTGAAGGCTACTATTTTTGCCATGGATGCTGACAACGCCCTTGGCCTTGATGGTTTCACCGGTCTCTTTTTCCATACTTTTTAGGAAGTGGTGAAAGGGGAGGTTTGCATTGTAGTTATCAGCTTCTTTAAAACCAGTAGAATTACAGGAGGTTGGAATTCTAGTAATATGGTGCTTCTTATGAAGACTCCAAAGGCTGATGAAATTACAGCTTTCCATCCAATTATGCCGAGCAACTTTATGTTCAAAGTTGTCATGAGAATTCTAGCTGATCGTCTGTCAGTTATTGCATCCAAGAAATTTCCCCCAATCAGTTTAGGTTTCTGAAAGGATGTTCTATTTCAGAATGCATGGCTTTGGGGTCGGAAGGGGTGAATCTGTTTAATAAGAGAAGTTTCTTGGATAATATGGTGTTGAAAATTGATATCACTAAGGCCTTTGACATGCTAGACTGGGATTTTATGCCATTAGTTTTGGAGGCTTTCGGCTTATCAATTCGGTTTCGACAATGGTTAATGGCTATTTTCCAATCAGCTAGGTTGTCTATTATACTGAATGGGGATCCAAAAGGGTATTGTTTAGCTAGTGACTATCTTAGCCATAAACTTCAAAGGTTCTTTCCCTATACATTTATTTTATGCTGATGACAATCTAATTTTTTTTTTGTAAAGCTTTGGTGCAGAATCTCAATTCTATTAACAGGATTTTCACGGAGTATGGTGGGATGTCAAGACAGAAAGTGAGTTGGGAAAAGTCGAACATTTATTTTGGCATGCATATTTCCCTTCGCTGGAAAATTTCACTAACATCCTGTGATGGAATGAGGTGTGGCTCTTTGCCTTTTCATTATATTGGTGTGCCTCTTTTTGTCTGTTCCCCTAGACGAAAATGGTTGTAGCCGATGGCGGATAAAGCCCTCTCAAAACTTGTAAAATGGAAAGGCAATACCTTGTCTCAGGCTGGCTAACTGGTTCTTATTCAATTCGTCATTACGAGCTCCCTCCTTCATTCTTTCTCAATTTATAAATGGTCATTGACGTTGCTTAAGTGCTTGGAATGTCGCCTCCATAACTTTTTGTGGTCAGGTTCGGTTGACAGCAGAAAGCTGATTGTTACATCCTGGCGGCAATGTTGTTTGCCCATTCAGGAAGGAGGGCTTGGGCTTCGTCAACTTGGCATTATGAATGAGGTTTTGCTTAGAAAATTATGTTAGCGTGCAATGACGACAGAATGAACGTTTGGCGTCTATTTTACTGGTCAATTTTTGAAGTCTTCAGGTCAGCCAACCATTGCCTATGCGTCTTATTCCATTTGGAATGCTCTTAAGTTGCTTTATTCTCAGCTTCATGAAGATTCCTGATGGTTGTTGGGTAAGGGGAGCACACAAAGTTTCTGGTATGGTAAATGGATTGATCTGCCACTTATGCATCGGTTGAATTTACGTGACAATACTTTTCCTGAGACAGTCTCAGATTTTACATGTGATGGTGAGCGGCATATCCCATGGAATTTCAAGTGGCGTTTCCTCATGTTGCCTCTGACATTGTGAAGGTTAAATTTCTTCAAAATGGTGCTGACGATTGTTGTGTGTGGAGACATTCTGTTGATGGCTTTGTCACATCTAAGATACTCTATGACTCTTGGCGTAACAAGGGTCCCAATTTATCTTGTTGTAAGCTCATTTGGGCACGTTTCATTCCCCCATCTTCCTCTTTATTGTGCTGGAAAGCTCTCATAAGGAAGCTCGCCACCAAAGACGAACTGTGGAGGAAAGAACAATTAGTGTCATTGTGTAGATTTTGTTGGGCAGATTTAGAGTCCCATCAGCATATTTTTCTATCCTGTCAATTCACTCAAGAGGTTTGGAGAGCGGTTGGTGCAACTTTTGGTCACAAGTTTCAGCCTGCAGACTCTCTGGAAAGTTTTCTATGTACAGCTATTCGAGCTCCCTTCAGTCCACAACGTTTTACTATATGACGTACAATTCTGGTTTCAGTCATCTGGCTCATTTGGAGAGCGAGGAATGCTATCATTTTTTAGGACAAGGTACCTAATATTATCTTTTTTTGTGGAAAATTTGGCATTGCATAATATACTGCAACAACTTCAGAGGGGCCTATATGATCAATTCATCCTCTGAGCTGTAAGTGTTGAAGAATTTTAATATTCACGGCATTCCAAGGAAAGATGCCAAATTTTTTTCTATTCAGTGGCAACACTCGCCTCCTAAATGGGTAAAGGTTAATGTTGAGGGGTCTTATTCAACTGAAACCAGCCGTTCGAGGGTGGGTGGGGTGTTCCGTAATACTCGTGGGTTTGCTCTTGGTTGTTTTGCTTTTGTGACAGACACAATTTTGGCTTTTGTTGCAGAGCTAAAGGCTGCCATTTTTGTGATCAAGACAGCTTGGGAAAAGGGTTGGCATTAGCTCTGGGTAGTGAGTGATTCAACTAAGCTTGATACGTTCTCGTTCGGTTGTGGTTCCATGGGAATTAAAACTTGACTTGTTAGTATGCCTATATTACATGAGCTCTATGCATGTGGTTGCCACACATATTTTTAGAGAAGGAAATCAACTGGCACACAAATTGCAAACTTTGGAGGGACGCTTCTAAGGAGCATTGGTGGACTTCTTTTGAACCTTTTTGTTTACCTTTCCTTTATGAGAAATTATGCCGAAAGGGACATTTCTGTTTTTTAATAAGCTTTGCCAGCTTGTAGCCTTCGTGCATTACTTTTTTTTTTAAAAAAATTTAATAATACTCAGAGAATAGAAGTATGAAATAGATCACTAAAATAGTATAAATTTAATTGGAATAATATGATGTGGTTACTGATTCTTATTACTCTCGCCTTTCATTAAAAAATAAAGAACAATATAAATATGAAATAATGGAGCTTACCGGTGGTGGAGCCTGATCATTTTCTATTTCAAATATTTTAAGAAAATATTAATTAATATACCAAATGTATACAAAATAAAAATAAAACTGTATTTTTTAAACGATAAAAGTAAATTGAGACTGAAATTTATAAGCAATCTGAGTGATGAAGTAATATAAATATAAAAATAAATTTTCTACTCCGTGATTCTTTAAGTTGTGCTTGTCGTTGTTTCATTAAACAAAATTTATTTATCATCTTCTCTATCAAAAATTTTAAGTTTGTTCGTGTACATGATATATGTGAGGATATTTAAAAAAATCATCATAAAAGAAATTATAATTTGTTATAGTTTTTCCTTGTGTTATTTATCTTATTCATCTTATTTTTTTAAGTTTGTTTTCTATTTCTCTTGGAGACAATATTCATGAAAAATATATATTTTGAATAAAATACATCGTGGAATCTTATTTCTCTACCATATTTATATTTTGAATAAAATACATCGTACAATCCTATATATCTAGCTACCATGCTTGGGTGGACCAAGGCCACTTTTGGAGAAATAAAATCTCTATCCGAATATTAGAGGATTTCAAGAAATTTTGGTACTAGATTGGGAAGGAGATTCAAAAACAAATTTCAAAAAAAAAAAAACTAGCTTCAACAAATAATCTATGTTTTTTAAAAAATCTAAATTGCATCAACAATACAAAAAGTATAATCAAAATAAAGATATACAAATAAACATTACGTCCAATTATATCACCAAATTCTAAAAAATAACAAGATAAATCGCCAAATACAATTAGAATATAGATAAGAATATTAATGAAAGTATATTTAAATCATTGTAAACCAGGAAACAATTCCTTTTAAGAAAAAATAAAAAAAATTATCATTCATACTATTAATATATGACAACATATACTACAAATTGACAACAACACAATAACCTATAATCAGTTTTTCTACAGCAAGGTACTTGAAAGCATTCCCAAACCAAAACTCCAACAGAAAGTTTAATTCTAGACGATATGAGCACAACTAGAGAACTACCAATGAAATGAATAAAAATGTTTACAACAAACATCCAAACCTGAGACATTAATTTTGAACCTAATCTCGACCAATAATAATGAGACCATATAACAAAATACAACAAGCAACATTGAGAAATTAATAATCATCTTACAATTTGGATAAAATATATCAATATATAGTTTTATTTTATATTATGCATATTTTAAAAAAAGATCTATTTTGTTAAAATGTATTATATTTATACGAAAGATTTATCATCTTTATATAAATATATTCGATTCTAATTTTAGTTCTTTGGTACAGGACGATTTTCAATATAGGTATTGTCTAAAAACCAAAACTATCCCAAATAAAAATTTCTAAAATGTTCGGTTCGGAAAAATCAAAAGTCAATGGTTCTTTTTTGTTCCGATTTTTTACCTAATATTCGGCTCGGTACAGGCACCTCCGAGTCCCCTGAGTAACCCTAATACCCCGGTGTGGAGTTCACCGTCGATTATCAAACTCAACATTGTCAAGCCAATTTAGCCAATTTGATTTTATTGTTTCTTCAAACAAGTGTATTAAATTGATATATTTACTAAAGTTTTAAGATTAACTATTCGTGCTTGACGAAAAAAATAAGATTGACTAATCATGCTCAATTTTTTTTCTTTTTTTCCCTTCTTTTTTTTCCTAGGATTACCAAGAAAACAATAGCCAATAAGAAAAGCATAATTTGTGTCACGACCTGTTTGCAGACCATTACCGGCTTGTAAGATGGACTGTCTATGGGAGCCCGAACCCATTTCACACAAGCCTTAAAGAGAAACACTACCCAATTGATTATTAAAATATTTTATTAAAACGTTTGATATCGAAACACATGTACATATATAAATATATCAAAATGTAATATAAAAGAATAGAGTGTAATCAGAGTGACCAAGAGTCAAAATGGAAATCCCAGTAATCCAACAACATCTCGATGAGGAGCTCTAGAAGGAGTCCGGCCAAAAGAGCGTCACTAACCAAATATACAAACGCCTCATTGAGCGGGATGCCAAACAGTTGCCGAGTCAAAAGTCAACTTGTATCCAGAGGTAGAGATAAACAAGGAAAGACAAACATGGGTCAAAACCCAATGAGGAATGACACTCCAGAATGCCTCATACGTGCCTCACAAAGACTGACTTGAAAACCGTTCAAAAATACCACATGCAGGTATGCAAAGGTATACACATATATACATGCTATACATAATATCTTTTCCAAAAACATTCGCAGTTAAAACAAATTGTATGCACGAAAACAGTTGTACTATTATTCATTGTCATGACCCGTTTTTAGACCATGACCGGCTTGTAAGGTGGACCGTCTATGGAAGCCCAGCCCATCTCACACAAGCCTCAAAGAATCAAAAACGCTACCCATTTAATTATAAAAATGTTTTTATAAACGTTGATGGTAAAACACGTGTATATATATCATAAATATCAAAATGAAATATCAGTAAAATCAAATACAAAGAATATAAGATATATTAGAGAAATCAAAAGGAAAAATAAGAAAACCCTGTAACCCAACATCATCTCAATCGGGAGCTCTAAAACAAAAGAAGAAACTCGACCAAAAGGGCGTCACCAACCAATATACAACGCCTCACTGAGTAAGATGCCAAACGATTGCCGAATCAAAAGTCAACCTGCATATAAAGTGGATATAGGCAAAGAAAAACAAATGGGCTCAGGGCCCAATGATGAATGACATTCTATAGTGCCTTATACGTGCTTCACAAAAACTAGTTTGAAAACAGTTTAAAATACCACATGCAGGTATAACAAAAAGTACATATATACACACATTACATATGTAGTAGAGTTTCTGAAAACATTTCAAAATATTTGCAAACAAAGCAAACAGCATGCACAAAAACATTTGTAATACTAATTATAGAATCAAAACAGAGTCAAAGTAAACTAGTGATAGGGGAATCAAAAATAGAGATATAATAGGTGTGGGCTCCGCCACCACCCAAGTACAGAATATACGTGGACTACGCCACAAATCAAATCATACGTCAGGCCAGGACAGCATGGCTATCAACACTCCCTCATAGCTGGGACTTCATCAGAGCATTGGTATACCAAAGGCTACATACCCCGTAGCATATGTGTCCCCATATCAAAATAAATCATAATAATTATATATACAAAAGCAAGGCATGCAAGCCAAAGTCAAAAATAGAGAGAAGATATATACACTATATATCAAATTTCAAAAACAAAGACTGATTATTAATTCATATAACCAGTTATTTAGGTCAATCCTCATATTAGTCCGATTACGAATATAAGTCAAGCACAACAAAAACAAATACAGTTTTGAGATAGTCTATGCATCTGAAGCTGTCATTCACTCATCTGATAGTCCAAGCTATAGTAGTCAGACACAACTGGTGGGCGGCTGATCTCGCTGGCATGAATACCAATCTGAAACAGAGATATCGGAAACAAGATATATTAGAAACAAACAACGAATGACATTGGTACGGTGACTGTACCAAAATGTGTGCACATGCAAATGCAGACTCAATGCTCAAACAACGCTCGAAATCCCATTTACGTCGATGATACATCGATAATAATGCAAAGATCTAAATCCATGTAAAATTATGATTTGATCCTCAAACTTTTAAAAAATTACATTTTAGTCCTCTAGACCTCATAAATTTACCAACTAGTCCTCAAAGTTCTTAGAAAGTGTAAACAAGTCCCCCAACTCTTGGAATTTGCAAAATATAAAAAATGACATCTTTGGTCCCTCAGAACATTGATAACTCGAGTTAGCATGAAGCCCAACTCAAGTTATCTAGGCCTCAGATTAGATGAATGTCTAACTCGAGTTATCCAAGCCTCGGCTTACTTGAGTTATCCATTTGGTCAACTCGAGTAAGTCATCTTTCTAGAATTCCCAAAACTCAATTCAACTTGATTTCACTGATAAAAATTCCAACCAATCGCCCACATTAACTCCAAACAATTTCTTGAACATGAAACTAAGGTCTAAACAACCAAAACAACTCGTAATTATACAAAATCGACCAAAACCAAAATGATCTAATCCATTTATGATCATCCCTAATTCTGGTGATTAAATGCCAACTCTAGGTGTTTCTAGACTCTCAAATGCATGATCTAGCAACCCCAAACAACCATTTCAATAGAGACATCACTGATCTAACTGTATGAACATGCACTCAAAACCTTAACATGCATATCTTGCAAAAGAATGAAAACTTGAAGAAATGCAAGAGTTTAGAAGCATAATCTTACCTCTGAGATGATGTAGAACGAAGGCGAAGCAACTAAAATGCAATCTGGACGAGTTTAGAGTGTTTGAAAGTGAGAGAGTTGAATAGAGTCAAGTGAGTTGGGTAGGGGGTATTTATAGAATTTATGTCCGAATATGCTCTAACTCGAGTGACATATTCTTTTACTTGATTTATCCCCTCCCAAATTGTTCTAGGTTCATGGATTACTCGAGTTATCCAACAACTTACTCGAATAAGCTAGACCTTATATAACCCGAGTTATATACTTCACTAACTCGAATTATCCGAATCCCATATAACTCGTGTTACTTACTTTACTAACTTGAGTTATCACTCTTGAAACACCAAAAAAAAATTAACACCCATAGCTAGGGATTCAATCGAAGATCTACAGAAATCCTATCTGAAAGAGCAGGGCATTACAATCATATAGTAAAACAAAATCAAAATATACTGGCGATACGGAACTCCGAAACAAAGGCATAACAGGTGTGGACTCCGCCACCACCCAAGCGCAATAAATGTGGACTCCGCCACAAATCAAATCATGTGTCAGGCCAAAATAGCATGTCTATCAACACTCCCTGATAGTTGGGGCCTCATCAATACATCGTTATACCAACATCTACGTACCCCATAGCACATATGTCCTACATCATAAGCAAAACATATAGTATATGATATAGAAACAAAGCATGCATCTCAGAAACAAAAACAGATAGGGATATATACACACACACACAAACATACATAGACAAATTATTATATTAGTCAATCATCAGTTTAGTCAATTTCAGAATACGTGTTAAGTGCAACAAAAACTTATACAGTTTCATGACACAACCTATGTGTCTGAAGCTCTCATCCACGCATCTAGAAATCCAAACTATAACAGTCAGGCACCACTGGTGGGCTACTGATCTCGCTGACATGGACATGAAGGTCAGACAAAGATATTGGAAAAAAAGTATTTCAGAAACAAAGCAATGGATGATACTGGTATTGTGGCTGAACCGAAGTGTGTGCACATACAAATGCTAACTCAGACACTCAAACAAAGCTCTAAATCCCATTTTGGCCAAGGATATATCGATAACAACCCAAAAATTGGAATCCATGTAAAATTAGGATTTAATCCCTAAAATTTTGTAAAATTATATTTTAGTCCCTGTGACCTCATAAAATTACAAACTAGTCCTCAAAGTCCTCAGAAATTATAAACAAGTCCTCTAACTCTCAGAATTTGCAAAATACCACAAATGACATCTTTGGTCCCTCAAAACCACGACTTACTCAAGTTAGAGCAAAGCTCAACTCGAGTTATCAAGGCCCTAGATTACTCAAGTTAGCGAGATACGCAGCTCAAGTTATCCATGCCCCATCTTACTCAAGTTATCCAAATGGTTCACTCAAGTAAGTCACCTTCCGAGAATTCCCAATACTCAACAAATATTGATTTCACCAATAAAAATTGCAACCAATCACCCACATTGACTCTAATCAAACTTTTGAACACAAAACTAAGGCCCATTCCATCAAAACAACTCAAATTTATCCAAAATCAACCCAAACCAAATTGATCTAACCCATGTATAATCATCCTTAGTTCTTATGATTTAAAGCCATCTCTAGGTGTTTCTAGACTCCCAATGACACGATCTGACAACCCCAAACAACCATTTCAATAGAAACAACACATATCTAAACCTATGAGCATTTATTCAAAACCCTAACATGCATAATTTTGCAAAGAGAAGGAATAATGAAGAAATGCAAGGTTTGGATTGTAATCTTACCTCAAAGATGATGTAGAACCAAATAGAAGCAACGAGAATGAAATATGGACTAGTTTGGAGTGTTTTAGAGTGAGGAAATCAAGTAGAGTTGAATGAGTCGGGTAAGGGTATTTATAGAATTTCTGTCCAAGCGGGCTCTAACTCGAGTTACACACTTGCTTACTCGATTTATCCTTTCCCAGATCATTCTAGGTTCATGGATTACTCGAGTTATCCATCGGCTTACTCGAGTAAATCATACCCTATATAACTCGAGTTATATTAAATGCTAACTTGAGTTGACCGACCTCTACACAACTCGAGTTGTCAACTTTGCCAACTCGATTTAACACTCTTGAAACATGAAAAATAAATTATCTCCCAAAGCTCAAAATAAAGTCGAAGATCTACAAAAACCTTGTCGGAAAGAGCGAGATATTACATACTTCCCCCCTCAAAAGAAATTTATCCTTGAATTTTGAAACATATCAAATCATAGCTAGGATCAAACCTAGATCTATAAACAACTCAAATCATAATCACTACACCATCACACAGCTACTTAGCTAAACGTGCAAAATGCTAAAACAATTACGATGCAAAAACCGAACCTACACAAACATGCAAAAAAAAGATACAAAATGTAGTGATAGAAACAGACATGCAGAAATAATGCAGAGATACAGAAATAGAGACGCAGAGATGCAGAAACAAATGAAGAGATACGGAAACAAAGCACACTAACTTAAGAATCGACATAGTCAAACAAGTGTAGATATTTGTGCCGCATCTCATCCTTGACCTCCCAAATGACCTCCTCAACAGAATGGTGTATCCAATCACTTTCACCAAAGTGATGTCCTTATTGTGGAGTCTCTTGACCTGCCGGTCAAAAATATGCATATGAGTCTCATCATAGGAAAGATTTGATCGAACCTCGACAGACTATGGTGACAGTACATGTAATATCCCGCTTATTTTAGCTGGAATCTCGTAGTGTTCCTAAGTGATTTCGAGTTGGGATGTTAAACTTTGAGTTTGAGGGCAGTGCTGCGTGTGTTTTGCATGTTGGAGGTCATCTATGTGCTTAGTACAGGGTACTGTGCACGTAGTAGAGGCCTGAAACTTGACCGTGAATGTGCGTTGAGTGCAACGTACACTGCAGATCATCTACGTATAGAGTACTGAGTACTATAAACAAAGACGAGGATGAGTCGGCCGATAGCCTTGTTTGGATTGTGTGCGTTGTATGGGCTGATGTGCACGTTGATCATCCTTTGGATGTGACCCGTGAGCACGTTGAGGCCTTCTACGAACACAGTAGGGGGTAGAAAGCACGTAGATTGTAGATCTTGGAGTTTCCTTGGCTTGGTCGGGTATTATAAGAGGTTTATCCAAAATTTTTTCTAGGATGACAGCTCCTATGACTTGGTTGACGAAAAAAGGAGTTAAATTTGTTTGGTCTGATAGATGTGAAGATATCTTTCAAAAGCTAAAGATGTGTTTTACGAGTGCTCCAATCTTAGTGTTGCCATAAGGCTTTGGGGGATTCGCAGTATATTGTGATACCTCGAGAGTAGGAATGGGTTGTGTGTTGATACAGCATGGCAATATGATTGCCTACGCCTCAAGACAGCTTAAGAGGCATGGGCAAAATTACCCAACACATGATTTAGAATTGGCATGTGCTTGCACTCAAGATTTGGAGGCATTACTTGTACGGAGAGACTTTTGAGATCTTTACAGATCATAAGAGTCTGAAGTACATCTTTGGGCAGAGAGACCTGAACTTGAGGAAGAGACATTGGTTAAAATTGCTAAAGGATTATGATTGTACTATATCATATCATCCTGGTAAGGCTAATGTCGTAGTCGACGCTTTGAGTAGAAAGTCGATGGGGAGTTTGGCACACATCACAGTTAAGAGACGACCTACAGTGTCAGAGATGCCGAGATTGATGGAGAACGGAGTTGAGTTGTAGTTTGATGACTCTGGGGCTTTGCTTAGGCATATAGGGGCGATGCCTGTACAATTGGATCAGATTCAAAAGTTTCAGAAGGAGGATTCTGAGATGTAGAATTTGACCGAAAAAGTTAGATCATCTGGTGTACCGGGGTTTAGTGTTGATGATTCGGGAGCCTTTTGGTTTGGACTGAGATTGTGCGTACCATCATCTAGTGGGCTACGCGAGGAGATTATGTCTTAGGGTCACAACTCCACATATTTTGTACACCTGGGCTACATCAAGATGTATCAAGATCTTCGAGAGTCATATTGGTGGTCGGGAATGAAGAAATACATAGCTGAATTTGTTAACCGGTGTTTGATCTGTCAGTAGGTTAAGTTCGAACACCAGCGTCCTTCTGGATTGATGCAGCAATTACCTCTTCCCGAGTGGAAGTGAGACCACATCACAATGGATTTCGTGATTTGGTTACCAAAGACGTCTTCAGGGTATGACTCTATTTGGGTTATTGTGGACTGATTGGCGAAATCGGCACATTTTTTGCCTGTCAAGACAACATATAGGGCAGCACAATTGGCGAAATTGTATGTCAATCGAATTGTATATTTACACGGTGTGCCAGTTTTCATAGTGTTTGACAGAGGATCGCAGTTTACATCGCAGCTTTGGCATAAGCTGCAGGAGGAGTTAGGTACTCGATTGGACTTCAGTACGGCATTCCATCTGCAAACCGATGGTCAGTCCAAGCGTACCATTCAGACATTAGAGGATATGTTGAGAGCGTGCGCTGTGAATTTTGGTGGGAGTTGGGATTCTCATTTGCCATTGGTTGAGTTTGCGTACAATAATTCGTATCACTCGAGCATCGATATGGCGCCTTACGGGGCACTGTATGGTAGAAAGTGCAGATCTCCTTTGTGTTGGGCTGAGGCCGGAGAGAGAGCCGTTGGGCCTAGATTTGATTTTAGAGACTACTGAGAAAGTTAGGCTAATCCAACAGAGGACTTAGACTGCTCACAATCATCAGAGGAGTTACGCTGACCTGAAGCGTAAACATTTGGAGTTTAAGGTTGGAGACCATGTATTCCTTAAAGTGCCACCGATGAAGGGTGTCATGAGATTTGGAAAGAAGGGCAAGTTGAGCCCGAGATACATTGGTCCATTTGGGATTATTGGCCGAGTTGGAGTAGTGGCATATGAGTTGGCATTACCGCCTTAGTTTGCTTCAGTTCATTCAGTATTTCATGTTTCGCTTCTGAGGAGATATGTTCCAAATCCGTCGCAAGTTTTGGCTCCACAGTCCGTCGAGGTTCGACTGGATTTTTCCTATGATGAGGTTCCGCTCAGGATTGTTGACCGTCAGTTCAAGAGACTTCGAAACAAGGAGGTCGCTTCAGTGAAAGTGATTTGGAGACATCATTCTGTTGAGGAGGCCACTTGGGAGGCCGATGAGGAGATGCGGCATAGATATCCACACCTGTTCGACACAGCTGATCATTAGGCCAATATGTCTATTTGTCTTCTGCATTCCTTACATTTCATATGCATTTCTGCATATCATATTGCATATTGGTACGTAGACTGAGTGTTGAGTATACAATGTCTACAGTGTGAGGCTAGGAGCCTAGCTTTTGATCGGGGATTTTGGGAATCTAGAGTTAATTCTAGATTCAATTTTGTTGTTTCAAAATTCGAGGATGAATTTCTTTTGAGGGGGGAAGTATGTAATATCCCGCTTATTTTAGCTGGAATCTCATAGTATTCCGAAGTGATTTCGAGTTGTGATGTTGACCTTTGAGTTTGAGGGTATTGCTGCGTGTGTTTTGAACATTGGAGGTCATCTACGTGCTTAGTACAAGGTACTGTGCACGTAGTAGAGGCCTGAAACTTGACCATGAATGTGTGTCACTGGAGATCATCTACGTACACAGTACTAAGTACTATGCATGTAGACGGGGATGAGTCGTCCGAGACCCTTGTTTGGACTGTGTGCATTGTATGGGCTACTGTGCACGTTGATCATCCTTTGGATACGACCCATGAGCACGCTGAGGCCTTCTACGCACACATCAGGGGGTAGAACGCACGTAGATTGTAGATCTGAATGAGGGGCTTCAGATATGCCATCTACGTACATTGTATGGGATGCTATCCATGTAGAGCACAGTTCTACGTACACAGAACCCCTACTGTGTATGTAGATGTGTTTTTCTGGGCGACTGTGCGTGAAACGTAACATGTCAGTCCGTGAGCCTATAAATACCCCTATCTACCATTCCTTCGGTCACAACTTGTCTCAACCACTAGAGCACTTTCTCATTTACTTCTCTGTGATTTTCTTTGTTTCTCCTTGCTTCTACAATGGATCTAGAGGTAAGAATCATCCATTAATCTCTTCTTTTCTTTATTTTGCGTTGCATTTGAGCATTCTAGGGTTCTGACTGAACTTGTGATTTGGTTCGGATCTTTCCATGACTGATGGAATACGAGTTAATGTGAGTTAGATTATCGTTGTTTGAGACCAATAGCTTGAAGTTTAAGCATCGGTTTCATGGGATTTGGTGTTTGAACCAAATGGGTTTCTCTACAACTAGGGTTTCGGGTTTTACTGAATTTCTTGCCAAATCTGGTGTTGTTTCTGATGTATCTCGATAGATATGAGTTAGAAATTCATATATTTAAGTTGGGTTAAGAGATTTGACTAGTTATTTTGCATGGGTCTTGGAAGTCCGAGATTCATAGTTGAGATTTAGAAAGATTTTAACTTTATTTGTGGATTTGGAGGACGAATCCATGTTCAAGAGATTGATCTGAGTTAATGAGTATGCTCGGTTTCGTTGGGGATCAAATGGAGCATGATCTTTGGGCTTGAAAGTGATGGATCCACTTTCATTTTTTTAGACGACTTAGAGAGTTTGCATTTCATATCATGAATTTGGTATTTGCCACAGTACTTTATTGTAATATTTGTGATGTGTTGTGTGTACAGCTTCCTGTTCTTGCCAGTGAGATCAGCCACTGACGAGTGGGACTTGACTGGTGCTTTAGCTTGGATTGCCAGGTGAGTGAGTAGCAGCTTCAGACACATTGGTTGTGTCTCGAACTTTATTTACTTGTTTTTGATGTGTTGGATATATGTATCCGAAAATGACTAATCTAAAGGATTGGTTGAGATAAAAA
>CAODLS010093158.1:0-10029 GCA_948243855.1 Flueggea neowawraea | reverse complement strand
TCTAAATTTGACTTTAATCTCATAAAATATATTTAAATAAATATAATAATTGTTCTGGAAAAAATAAAAATTTATTGTATCAATAATATATTTAATTGTTTTTTTCATTAAAATAATCAAATTTCTTTTAAATACATGAATATAACTATAAATAAACATAACAATTATAGTCAAATAAAGCCTATTTATGTTATTTATAATAAAAAAACTGTTTAGGTGGAGTTCGAGTTTGAGGTTTGGGTGAGGAATATAAAACTCACACCCAACCCAAATCCAATTTTTAAATTTCAGATTTTACCTAATCCCAACTCCAAACACAATCAAATGGGATAATAAGTAGTTAAATCGGATTGAGCTTGAAAGGGATTTATACGTTCGGATTAAATTGTCAATGGCAGTGCTGACCAAAAGGCTTGTGGTGTGTTTGGTTTGGTGTGATCACAATGGTAAAAAATTGGTCCACACTCACTCTGATTCTGAGTCCAGCATCTCGGGGATTGCTATAAAGAGTACATACACTATTTATGGACTCTGAATGAAGGATTTCTACCAATCAATCTGGAGATCAAAAAGAATTATAATTTTGCAAATTTTAATTATTATTTTATATTTAAAAATATAAGGTGTGTGAGTCTAACTTTGTATTATTATTGTTGTTGTTGTTGTTTTATATTTAAATAGTTAAAAGTTATAGAAAAAATTACATATATTTAGGTTTTTTTTGTAGGGTATCAGATATTTGGGACAGCCCTTTTTGTGTCACAGCTTGTTGACAATAATCAATAATTGGTAGGGGTATGACCGTATGAGGTGATTTTAATTCACCAAGAAACATTATTTATATCATATGACAATGTGGCAGAGGGTAATTTGCCAATCCCAAAAATACAGCTTTGTTCCTGGGATTTATTACTGCTTTCTACATATTTCATCCTAATTTTTCACAGTTTTATTATAACGATTCTTTTTCTATTTTCTTTCATAGTAAAATGCTCAAATTTGAATAATAAAATCAAAGAACAATTGAATCATAAAGTGGTTTGTAGAATAAAAAATTAATTGGCTTTAACACTAAAAAAAGCAGAAAAAAAGAACCTTTCTTTCTGTATTGAATCAAAATTTTCCACTCTTATCTGAAAGTAGGAAAGCTTTTCAGAGTCATAAATCGAAAATTCCATGGGCGTCTAGCTATTAATTATGAAGTGTTGTTATCAAGATTTCAGAGAGAGCCAACCTTTAATTAATGCACAAAACGTCCCAAAAATGTTCAAAATTTCAATATTTTTTATCAGCAAAAAAAATTCAATAAAAGTTGGAGGCTATATATTAGCTCTGTCTCATCTCATCTGTATCGTTCCACGTTTTTTGCCTAAAAAGATATATTTGGATACTCTCGTTCTTGCCCCCATTAGCCTCATTTCACTTTCAGTGGCAACAATAAAAAAATCTCAATCACAAATTAAGGACCTGTTTAATTGTAAAAAAAATTATTTTTTTTAAATTAAAAATTAAAAAATTTGTTCATATAATATTATTTTTTATTTTTTATATCATTTTTAAAAATAAAAATAAAACAGAAATAAAAAATAAAAAATTATTTTTTTAACTAAACTTAGCCTAAGAGTTTCTACTTATTAAAAAAAGATCTTTTTCTTTTTTTTTAAAAAAAATATCTTCTATGCTACATATATCGTATATATATGGTACTTGAAGTTAATTGAGTGTGGGTAACGAAATAGATGTCTTACAAATATTAGACTTGTTTGATAAGGGTAGCATTTAACAATTTTTTATAAGTATCTAATATTTTATTAAAAAATATAATATTTTTTTATTATTCATTCATCATCAATCATTTGAAAATGTTATATACTATATGTTAAATACTGTAGTGTTAAACGAGTCCATTATCTTATTAACCAAACAATCTAATAGAATTACTTAAAAATATAAAACTCTTTTCTTTTATAGTTGTTGTTCATGAGTTTTGAACTCAAAATATAAAATATGATTGTTCGTTTATTTACTAATTGAGCTATAGTTAATTATTAGCTGAATTTTTTAATGCAATTGTTATCAGTAGATAGCAACAAATTCTAATCATGAAGGTCTTGATTTATAAGATTAAGTACACCCTCTTTGGTATCCTGTAAACAAAGGATGACATTAATTCGCACTACAAATTGTGAGTCAAACAAAGTCACCACGAAATTGCTAGAAATACTGCATACGTATACTTGGAGAATTAATTACGCTAAACTCTAAACAGTAATTTTGAAGTAATTTTCAACATTAAAAATTATTCCAACAAAAAAAAAATCATGTTGTTTTTTAATCATACGTATCAAACTTATGGGAATTTCACACTTTGATAGGACTTGAAATTTGTGATTTTTTTAATTCAAATGAATTTTGTGCTTTAAAGAAATCATATTTATGATTTTTTTAATCTTTGTGTACGATGAGATGTTTAATTTAAGGGTTTATACGATCTTATTGAGTTCTCCAATTCTCAGTTGTGTTCATTTTGATTTGAGGTTTAAAAAAATGGTGTTTTAGAGAGAAGGCATAGTAGACATAGTACAGGAAGAGGTGGGAAAGGCGTGAGAAGGGGAAGGAAGGCATAGTGTCAGTAAGCATATAAGCAGCTCTTCCATGGGGACCATATCACCGATGTAGACTTATGCCTTCATTTCTCTTTATTTTCACTTCTCCAATTTCCTACCGACGCAGACTCTCCCTATCTATAAAAACACACACAACTTTGTTGCACCCCAAAAGTGAAGTATAGAAGAGAACCCTACAGTTTCTTCTCCCACGTATTTCACTTTGTTGCACCCCAAAAGAGAAGTATATCTCAAGTAACCTTCTTACAAACTCCGACTCTCTCTTCTTCTCCCACACTTTTCTTCTCACTGTGGTCCCGTATTCCCCACCATTTTCGACTCCATAAATTACTTACTTACATGCATACATACATACATACAAGAGAGGGTTATTCCATCGCTAATCAGCGTGTTTTTTTGTAGTGCTTGTAGCCATATATGGATTGGGATAACAACCTTAGAACCTTCACTTCGCGTCCACAAACTTCCTTTAACTCCCTCTATAACTATAACTATGACCACCATTCAGGTAACTATGATCTCCTTGCTTTCTCAATTACTCCATTTCTTTTGTTTGACCTAGGTGTTTGATGCATTTGTTTTTTGTTTTGACTAGTCGTTAGTAATGTGAAATATGCAGCAATGGAGGAGTCACAAGATGGTTTGGTGGGGTCAAGTATGGAGAAGATGATCAACTATGGAGGACATCAAGGGAAGAAGAAGAGACTGACAAGTGACCAGTTGGAATCACTGGAGAGGAGCTTCCAGGAGGTGGTAAAGTTGGACCCTGATAGGAAAATGAAGCTGTCTCGAGAGCTAGGGCTTCAGCCTCGGCAAATTGCTGTGTGGTTCCAAAACAGACGTGCTCGGTGGAAAGCTAAGCAGCTTGAGCGATTGTATGATGCACTTAAGCTGGAGTTTGATATTGTCTCCAAAGAAAAACAAAAGCTTCAAGAAGAGGTAAGTTTAAAAAAAGGAAAATTCTTGTTTAGATTTGGTGTGTGTTTCCATCCACGAACTAAGTCAATTGACAGTTGACATGTGACATTGTGTCCCTACAAAATTTGGTGCATATCTTCACCCACAATTTCATATATCAACTGTTAATTGACTTGGTGTGTGAATGGGACACGCGAGCGAAATTTTTTAAATAGACTGAATCTGTACGAATTAGATTTACTTTTACAAAGAATAGACAACTACTTTTAGAAAAAAATTATTGAACGATTCTCTTCCTTTCATAAAATTTGTCTAAAATTAGTGTATATACCACTAAACCAACAGTTTATTAGATGAATTGGATTGTCATATTATGAACTTAATTTTTATCTACCATTATGTTCCATGAATTGGATATTGTCTTAGGATGATTTGATGACCATTTTGTTAATTAAAATATTATGGATAGGTAATGAAATTGCAAAGTATGCTAAGACAGCAAGCAACGAGGAGGCAAGTGTCGACAGGCTACACAGACATCTCCGGCGAAGAGACGGCGGAAAGCACATCAATGTCCTTTCACAGCTCAACAAAGACACGAGGAATGATGACTTCCCATCAAATTGGAGAGTGTAACTATCTTCTCAGTTGTGTGGATGAATATAATCCAGCTTCATCCTCTTATTGGGCTGTTCTGCCATCTAATTATCCTTAATTAAATTCAGTATCAAGCTGTTTAATTTCTACTATTTAATTAACTAGGTTTTTGTACCAAAGAGTGATGAATATGGTAATTAACTTCATCGCTTGTTTGACTAGTCCTTATGTTGAAGAAAATGAAACTCACAATAATTATATAGTTATGTTGGAGCCTTCATATGTTTTCTTCCCTATAATTGTGACTTGTTCCCTTTTTTTCCCTTTAACATACGAAATTGTCCAAGTTATACGACAATTTTAATTCCGCTCTGATACTCGAATTTATGATTTTATTAAGTGTCTCAAATTTAGAAAATAGTTATTGCTATTTGAACTAGCAATCCAATTGTGGCCTCTTTGTCTATTTATTTATTCAGACGTTTAAGGTGTCAGCGCAAAGCTAAGGACCTACGAACATGCAGTTTTTCCCTTCCCCTTCTGGTGAGGATAAGATCTTGCGGTTGGAAGTTTGAATGATGTGAAGTGGCCTTCCAGAAATGAAAAGTTAATCTGAAACAATATGCATGCTCAAAGAACATAAATGGGAGTCACACACTGAAAAAAGGAACGCCCATGTCAATTTTTGCATGGCTAAAAGAGAAGGAAAAAAGAGGAACATATGCACTGAAAAGTTTTCTATACAAAATATATATCACAAATATATGGTTTATAAGTGACCATTATAGATTGAAATTTTTGGTATGGAATTCAACTTGCAATCTATTTTTGCTCTCTGCGGTATCCTACAATCCATCGATACACAGAATAATCCATTACCGGTAGATCATGTTTCATGAGAAATGGACGCCACTGGTGAAGCCATTCTCCAAATTTTTTGAAGATAGGCAATCCAGTCTGTCAGCTTTGCCATTGTAGAAGCCAAGTCTACAATTAAATAGCAGTACTCGCCAATTTATGCACATAAATGACGAATCCAAGTATCTTTTCATAGTGCAATTGCAATTGGGCATTCCTTTTCCAAATTGGGTTGGGACACAATTAATGAAAAGATAAACAACCAAGAACATGTGACCACTGGAGTTGATGTAAGTGAACCACAAACGTCGCCTTTCAGTGATAATGGGCTTTCTATTATGTGTGAATTGCGGTAAGTTTGTTATGCTACTAGAACTAACAGTGATGACAACTCCCAGAAACAAGTTAACACCACTACCGATGTGGTAAGTGCAGACTTATCTCTGACCCAATTATCCAACAATCTGATCCAGTTTGCTTATAAGCAAAAGCCAGAGGAAGCAACCCCTAAGTGCGTTCATCCAATCAGGAAGAACATAGTCACCAATTAGCATCAATAGAAGAATTTGACGCCACCATTTTGCAGTTTCAGATGCCAAATCCTCCTTTAAGACTTGCCACTCTCCGCATTCAATGGTACAGACCTCAGATTCATGTGAAAACCCTCTGTTTTGACAGCAGAAGGTTTCTCGTCCGATGATGTTTATGTACAGGAACATGGTTCACGGAAACACGGTGTTGAGATACATAATAAAACAGCAAATTGCTCAACTGGAAAACTGAGTGCATAACATAAGGTATACAAAAATGCCAAAACATGGCCATGTAAGGCCAATCAATCCACATACAAAAGCTAAATTCAGCAGACATTCTATCTATTAATCCAAACTGCAATAAGAGGTAACAGACTATCAAGCAAACTTGTAAAGTTCAACAAACTGTTCTCCAGCTCAGCGCTTTCCACCACCGCCACCAAGCTTAGGACCCTTTACGCCACCCCTTTGAACGTTACTTTTAGCTTGAGTTTTCTGAGTCTTTGCCATTACTTCTGCCTTCTTGGACTTCTTTTCATCCTTTGTTTTCTTGATCCTTTCCTTGATTTCTCTGCCAATACATCCAAAAATGAGCACCACATGAAATGATTTCTTGAAAGAAAACAATACATAACATACACAAGCAATGTCATAAATCTTCAAGCAATTTGCATATAAAACTAATAAAAACAATACATAAACATATTAAGAGTAGTAATCTAGGCATATCCCGTGATCATAATGAAAAATTAAAACTGTCATCTCCATTGCCATATGAAAATTCACAATAGGAGAAAACAACAGAATACACACCGGAGGGCCGCTTCTCTGGCAGCATCACGAACTTCAGGCTTTTCGGTTCTCCTCTTCTGGATAACCTCCAATGTGGCACCAACAATAGACCTAGAGTATGGCTTCTTGGTAGTACGTCTCCTCTTCTTAACAGCCTCTTGAGCAATATCCTACATGAGCCAATAGCACATTTCCCTCAATAGAGTTCAAACCAACCAGAACAGTTAAAATGAAACACAGTAATCCGATCATTAACGTCACCTTCTTATGCTGCTTCCTGTACATGGCAGTCCATGTAAGCTTGGACGGCTTCAAACGATTGTGGAAGTACCTTTTGCACTTCGAGTTGGCAAACAAGAACACCTAAACCATTACAACACACAATACCTCATAATCAATTCAAGTTTAAACGACATCGCATCGGAGACGAAACAAAGTTACAAAAAAAGAAATTAGCATTGGCAATCACCTGAGAATCGGCACGGATGAATCTGATGCCTTTTCCAGGGTAAATCTTGGCACCACTGAAACGACACAGTTCCGTCCTATCATCCCGCAACAAACCAAAGACACATTAAACCCTAACTTTCTCATATCCAACAAATCGAGAAACTCTTCAAGCAATATCATCAATTCAATTTTTTTATCCGATCCAGAAAACGATAGCATCTAGATTGACACGACACCATATTGAAGAAACGAAGTGTTATAGAAGCGATGGCTTACTTGAGAACCATTGCTGCTTCCTTCTTCTCTTGCCGCTGCTTCTGATTGCAAAAACCCTAGACGGCTTAGTCTGTGTCTCAGAGCTGCTATCTATACGAGTGGTGTTGCTTACATAAACGAGCTTATAGTGCCACAGAACTACGATAATGCCATTACAAGCCCAGGCCAGATTGTTATGGGCCTGAAAATGTGAGCGACATAACGTTAAGTGATAAGTCGTGGATCTGTGGGAGCAGTCGTTTGTTTGGAGTGGTAGGAAAGTGTTGGCGTGCTTCCTCTCTGTACTGTGGTGTGGGACCAATGGGTGTGAGATATGGCCCCACTGTCATTCCCGAACAATGATGTGACAGTGACACCTCACTTAATTGGAACATTTTAAATTTACCTTGCAGAAATTTTTAAAACTACCGTAAATATGAACTTATTTTAAAAAATAAGTAACTCTCAGATAAAAATTAAATTCAAATACTCATACAAGTATATTTCAACCTTAAGAACTCAAATTTATCATTGATTTCTCTAAAACAACTCAAAATCACCAACATTTGGTTCAAACCCGAACTAAACCTTAGTTTAGTCAATAACTAATCAAATCTTTTGATTCAAGTTTTGATTCATGTTAATCTAACCTCAAACAAACATAATCTAATAACCTACAATATCTATTTCAACAGAAATATCCAAAATCCAAAACCCATTACATTTTTTACCTAAACATGATTTCAGAAATTAAAGGCATGAAATTGATGCAAATAAGTGATTGTAATTGAAATTTTACTTCCAAAGATGCTTATGAACGTTGGGAAAACAAAGAGAGGCAGAGAAAATCGATCCAAAATTGAGAGAGAGTGAAAATGGCGTTTTTCGGACAAAAGGGGTCGGATTTTGGGGAAAACCAACCACGGATTGAAACGCACCGTTTCAATATTTACAAAGGCAACGTACATTGTTGTCTCATGCAACGTACGTCTTAGTGTCACAACGTACATCATAAAATGTACAACGTATGTTGTTGTGGTAAAAAATGCTTTCAGTAACTTCTGTTCTGAAAATGTAGCAGCACAACGTACGTCACAAACACGCAATATACGTTGATCATCTTCATTCCAAATAATGTGCATTGTCTTCTCACAACGTACGTTGTGAATGAAATTCCAGACAATGTGTGTCCTACAACTTGCAACGTACGTTATAATGCTTCAAACAGCCTACTTCGATTTCCTTCACTTCCAAACGTGTGTCGGATCATTCCCGATGTCCAATAACACCCAACCTTACAAAAATGACATCTTAAAATATTCTTAGACATCTTCAAACACCCAAGCATCCACCTCAATCAATTGAGGTTCAAATTAGGATTTAACTAAGACCATTCGAAATTCCACCAAAGAGCTTGTCAGAATTGGTCGGAACACCACATATAATTGATCGAAATGAGAGGGATAATACATACTTCTCCCCTCAAATTTTGAAATAATCAGATCAGAGAAGGATTACCAAAAAAACAAAAAATTACATGTAATTAGCGTTTTCAATTGATAAACTTATAGTTTAATGGTTTCAAAAAAAATTATAATTTAATGACATTTTTCAAAAGTGTAAATCAGTAGGACATTCAATTGATATGTCAAAAAAGAACAAAAACATATATGTTGTAAATCGTAGATTGACTAAATTATATTGAAAAGAATAAAATAATTAACAATTTTTAAAATTATGATGTAATAAAGTATCAAATATGTAATAACTAATTGATATATGCACTTGTTTGGAAGGTTAAAAAATATAGTATATTTGTTAAATTTTATAATAATTGATCATAAGTGAATAGTATAAAAATAGAAAAATAATATTTTTTTAATAAAATTAGTTATATAAAATATGTTAATATACGTTACAAAATATACTATATAGTATTGGTACTAAACAAACCCATAAAAAACTAACCTACTAATTGAATGTAAGATAACTTCGATTAGACTCACAATTTAACTAAATTTAATGTTATTGAAATGTAACTTAACTCATTAACATTCAAATTGTGAATATAATTAAAATATTTGGAGAGAACTTGACATGTTATTTGCTAAAAATGATACTTAAACAATTTTGAGATTTTTTAAACCACATAAATGAAATTTAAAAAAAAAAGACAATAAATCTTATATTTTATATTGACCCACCGGATCTTTATACAGAAACCCGTCTTGGTTTCTCATCAATCCATCGGAAAAGAAAAAGGGCAAAAAGGTTTGAAGGACCAACAAACATCACTGCAACCAACAAATAAAAATTAATAAAAAGAAAGAAAGTGCACAATAAATAAAAAGACGAGAAATTTCTCACCTTCCCCAATAACACACAAAAACATAGAGAAAGAGATCCAATTTAATTAAACCCACTGTTAGTAAACCCTAACCATTACAATTCCGGTTCCGGATAATTCAACTTCGGACCTCCATGGACGACAAGAAGCTGCAGCAACCGCCGGTCGTTGAGGAGGCCGCCAAGGAGGAGGAGGATGAGGATCCAAGCAGCGACGAGAGCGGCGACTACACATCGGAAGATGAAGGCACCGAGGACTACCGTCGCGGTGGCTACCATGCCGTTCGTATCGGCGACACCTTCAAGAACGGCCGATATGTCGTCCAAAGCAAGCTTGGCTGGGGCCATTTCTCCATCGTCTGGCTCGCTTGGGACACGCAGAAATCTGTACTTTCTCTTTCTGTTGATTCCGTTTTTGTTCCTTAACGATCTCGCATGGTTGTTTAGTCTGCATTTTGAAATTTAGAGCCCGAGATATATTAGCAAATTTTATCGTTTTATTGGATATTTTCTATCTTTTGTTATTGTAGTTTAGCAATGAGGATTACATGAACTAGAAGAGAGCTCTGTAGAGTTGAGTTTGTTTAATCTTAGAAGCAAAATCTGTTGGTGGAATTTTTTTCCATGTCGTTTTGGGTACTCTGGTGAATTTC
>CAODLS010092946.1:0-11888 GCA_948243855.1 Flueggea neowawraea | reverse complement strand
TGGAATTTGTTTGAAAAAATACTTCGGTATTTTATTTGAAAATACTTTGGTATTTACCTCTGAGAAAAAAAAATTGGAGTTTATCTCTAAAATATTTTAGAAATTGAATACAAGATTTTGAAAGATATTTTAGAAAGTATTAGTTAGTATATTCTTTATATTTTTTGGTTTTGAGAAATTTTATTATTTATTTAATTTCTTCTGTTAATAAATTTTGATAGTTGGTTGTTGTTTGCTCTGTATGTGAAATGATTTCAAAGAGGATTTTTGAATCAGTTTATATATATACGGGTGTATATATATATACGATATTATCTGAATATATACGTGTTTGTGGTAGTTTTGAAAATGTTTTCAAAACCTTTTGAGGCGCCTGTGCCGTTCTTTTGTGTTATCCGCTCACTAAGGGGACTTACCCTTTTATTTTTTTTGTCTTTGTTTTACTTCATTTTTCAGGTAGCGGATAACAGTCATTTGGTTCTTCTGCGCTCAATAAGGGCCCTATTGATAGGGCTGAGTATATATGTTAGTTGCTCCACACTGGGTAGTGGGTATGGACTTCCATTTGTTAAACAAAAGTTTAACAATTTTATTTAAATTATTTATTTAGTATTTTGTTATTACGAATATATTTTAATTATATATTTGGGAATAATATTTTTGAAAAAACTTATCTTTGTTAAATTGTTTAATACGGTAAATAAGCCGATTGAAAATATGAATTTGGGTAGTTTCTATTCTCCGAGGCTTGTGCGAGATGGGCCGGGCTTCCACAGACGGTTCGCCTCGTACGCCGGTCGCGGTCCCGGGAATGGGTCGTGACAAGAGAGATTATATTTCCTCTTATGAAATATTTTGATTTAAATTTCACAAACGCAACAATACATATTCTTCTTACTAGCAAATTATCTCTCATCTTTCTATCCACCGCCGATTAGGGTTTCAAAACCCTAACTACCGCCACCCATGCAGGAGATGGCTATTTGCAAATTTATATTTGTGGCACCAAGATTTTGTAAAATTAGAAATTAGACCCTAAATTAATAATTTCCATTTTGTTTTTTTTTTAAGTTTTAAATAATGAAATTGAAGAACACCAAATTAAACAACATTAGAAGAACAAATCAATATTTTTTTATAAAAAGAAGTTTTAAATAATAAAGTTTAAATGAAACTAAGTTTAATCAATTGTTGGTGTTGTACTCAATTTGTATTAAATAACAACAAAATATTGAAAAAAATTTCAATTTTTTCAAGTTGTACTCATTTTTGCACACGTTCTGTAATCAGTTGTTGGAGTTGTACTCGTTTTGTACTATAATTTTACCAAATAACATAACAAATGAAAAATAATTTTTAAACTTTTTTTGTCTCGTACTCATTTGTGTTCTCTTTTTGTAAGCATTTCTTAGTGATGTACTCATTTTGTACTTGTAATTTTACTGAATAATAAAAAAATTAAAATAATTTTTTAAATTGTCTTGTGTTATACTCAATTTATATTCGTAATTTTTTTTTGTCTTGTGCTTATTTTTGCACTTGTTTTGTATACATTTGTTAGTATTGTACTAGTTTTATGCTCATTTTTTATATTCTTCGTGTCTGGTCAAGGCATGACCAACTTTCTGGTTCTTGGTCAAAGTGCTCAATTTGTACTAAATTTTGTATATATTTATTGGTATTTGTGCTCGTTTGTACTCGGTTTGTTTTCGTTTGTACTCAATTTGATATCGTTTTATACTCGTTTTGAAACTGATCAAACTTTTTGACGAATAGTCAACCTTTTGTCGCGCCATTAAAAAATATTAAAATTGCTATATTTGTGAAATAACATTTTTTTGTATCTTCATTGGTAAAAATAATTTTGAATATTGTTGTATTTGTATATTTTAACAATTTTTTGTTGCATTTTTGTATAAGAAAAATTAATTTCTGAGTCCATTAGGTTTGTCTTAATTAGTAGGTTAGTCATCGTGTTTTTTGGAAATAGCAAGTTAGTCCTTCTCGCATATTAGTTGACTAACAGAGTTAACAGAAATGGAAGTTTACGAAACTACCCTCCTTTAAATTTGAAAACACAGCATTTGTAACATTTTTTCTCTCTCTTTCTACCTTTCAAAACCCTCTCTCTCTTTTCTCTTGCTCCCACTTCTTTCTTCCACCTCTCTGTCATCTTCGTTGTCCTCAACCACTGATTCTTTTCTCTCTCTCTTCGTCTTTGTCACCTCCTCTAATCTCTCTCTACCTCTCAAAACCCTCTCTCTCTCTTCTCTCTCGCCCACTTCTTTCTTCCACCTATCTATCATGACCCATTCCCGGGACCCGTGACTGGCGTACGAGGTGAACCGTCTATGGGAGTCCGGCACATCCCGCACAAGCCTCCATAATACAGAACTTCTACCCAAATATCATATTTAAAGAAATATGACAAACAAATAAAAGTATAATATTTGTTTATTAAAAACAAAACATATATAATATTAAGTGTGAAAATTATTTCAAATTAAAACATTTGAAATGTCAGAAACAATAACAGAAACATAAAAACATCCAACAGGAACCCGGTGTGGAGCATATAACAAATCATACAAATGGGCCCGGTCAAAAGGGCACTGACCGCAACATTAGAATCCATCACTGAGCATCAAAAGCCAATGAACATAATTCTTCAGAGTCACCTACAAGATGATAATAACAGAGACAAAACAGCAAAGAAAAAGAGTCAAACCCTGTGAGTGAGGGACAACACTCCAGATCGCCTCATACGTGCCTCACAAAGACTGGTTTAAAAATCATTTGAAAGCTAACACATGCGGTATACAACAAGTATACATATGTATACACTATATATATAGTATGATTTCCACGAAAACATTTCGAAATCGTTTGCAACCAAAGCAAACAGCATGCACGAAATCCTTCTGGAACTAAACCAGAATCTTCCAAGAATCTTTTCAAACCTTATCTAAAGCTACCATGCTTTCGAAAATTAAAGAAAAACCTTTCAAAAACCGTTTTATCTTATCAGAGCTTTCAAAATAAAACCCTTTTAGATTGTACTAAGTATTTCAAAAAAATCTAAAACCTTTTTACCGAAAACTCTTATCAGAGTTCAAAACTTCGCCACGTAGGCATTATTTTTCAGAATATTTTCAAAATAACTAAAGCTCAGATGCTTTAAAACCCAAATAAGATTTTATCAAAAACCTTTTGCTTTAACAAAGGTTTCAAACAAAACATCTTAAAATACTTCAAAACTTTCGAAAACCATTTCTTTTAAAGTTGTTACCAAACCATTCAAAAAACAGAACTCAAAACCTTTTTAGTTTTTCTCAAAACTTCATAATCAAAACTGTCTTGTAGGCATCATAATACTAATAGTATTATTTTCAAATCATATCTTATTAGTGTGAGATTTGTCTATACTCAACCTGTAAATGTGGGATTCGCCTAAACTCAAATCATGAGATTTGCCCCACTATCGCCCTTAGTTGAGGTTTGTCCCACCACTGTTAAAAATCAAAACGTATTTCATAAGTACCGCAGTCAAAAACATATATCACGAATATGGATCATAAACATAGTGTGGTGAGATTCGGTCACTCAACCACCGTGTAATAATTGTGGACGCTACCACTAATCCGTAATCCAATCATCTGTCTGATCATGATAACATGGCTATCGTCTGTCTCGATAGCTAGGCCATAACATGCATTGATATACCAAAGGTTACGCACCCCGTAGCATAGGCATTCCATCTCCAAAACATATACATAGTATATTTAAATACAAAACATAACGGTCATGTGACCGAGCATATCAAAACAAATCAGATATATATGATATAGCGTATATATATCATCTTCCAAATCAATTCCATAATCCAAATTTATATATAAATATATATTTTCAGAAACATAATATTTCTTTCGAAAAGATATTCAAAACTTCAGTCAAATACCATTTACAGAAAAACATGTCAAACTCCCAAAATAAGGGTCATAAAACAAACTTACAGGTCATAAACCAAAACAGAGAGAGATGATATATACCTACGTATATATCAATTTACCAATTCAAATCCATACTATCCGAAAACATAGCATGCACTCAGCATCAAAATCAGTGGAAAACATATATACAAATATATATGTAATTTTTCCCAAAAACAAAGAGGTGAATCTTTATTCACATAATTCAATTTATTTAATTTAATCAATCATTAGATTAGTTCAATTTACATGCTACAGTGCTAGCACATCAAAAACGCATATAAGTGGAAGAGACACAGCCTATGTGTCTGAAGCTGTCATCCACTCACCTGAACTAATAATCCGGTCGCGGTCCACTGGTGAATAATTGGTCTCCTCGGGAACGGAACAAAACTGAGACAAATATTTATACAAACAAATTAATACTGAGACTGTGACAATGCAGAATACATATGAAGTGCAAATGCAGACTCGGACACTATCGGCGTCAGAAATCCTATTTTGATCAAAGATCTATCACACGGCCCAAAAATCAAAATTAGTGTAAAATTACGAATTAGTCCCAACTTTTGTAAAATTACACTTTAGTCCCTAAACCTCGAAACTTAATAATTAATTCCCAAAAATTCTAGAAATTAATAATTAATCCAAAACTTTTAGAATTTATAATTAAGTCGTTCAAATAACTCAATTTCCAAAAAAAAACTCAAATTTATCAAAATTGCATAATTAGCCAACATTTTCAAAAGTTATAAATCTATACCATATTTTTCTAAAATTACAAATCAGACTCTTTTGTCAAATATCAGACCCAGTCTTCCAATTTTTTCAGAAAAATCAGAATTTACAACTTAGTCATCACGACGAAAATTATTCCAAAAATACCCTAAATCCCGAACCAAGCAAAACTCGATGTTCACAATGGTTCCACTCAACTCTATTCAGTCCATTGAACCTAAATCTAGCCTCGGTTTACATCAAAAACCTCAAAATCAATCAAAACCGAAATTAAATTTCGGGCCAAAAATTGTTCATCAATGAAAAATCATCCAATCATCATTTTTAAGCTAGATTCATGCATTTTCAACCTCAATCTATCATTATCCAACAAAAATCAACTCAAATCTTGACTAAAACACGAAGAAATTTGAACCCAAAATCAATTTTTGGCCAATAATCGAAACACACATAAAACCCATCGATTTAACCATAAAACCAAGCAAAAATAGGAGAGAGAAAGAGAAAATCATCTTATCTTGGTGTGGGAATGGAAGAGGAACAAAAAGAGAGAAAGTCCCGAAGAGAGAGACAGTTTTTTGGGTTTCGTGAACAGTGGTCAACGAAGAAAGAAGATGAATGTCGGTTAGTTTGGTCGGTCGGTCGGGTCGACTGGGTTTTAAAAACTCAAACTCGAAACGACATGTTGTTTCACTTAAGTGACAAACGACACACACGCAGACGACATGCGGAGGAGGCGAACGACAGGGCTCGACGACGCGTCGCTTGGTCTCTCGCTTAAATGCGCGGTCGTCCAGCTCAAACGACTCGTTGTTTGGACAACGTCTATGACACGCGAACGAACGACAATTTCACACTCTCAGACGACAGCTCCAACAGCGACGAACAACACGCCGTTTACGACCCAACGACACGCCGTTTTGGACATCAACGACAGACGACCGGTCGTTCGGTCTTAAATTTCCAAATTTAAATTTTAAATTTCCCACGATTTTTACTTATCCAAAACACTTCCAAATCACTCACAACCTTCATTAATCACCCAATTAACATCAAAAATATAAAATTAACTCTTCAATCACCAAAAAAATAAAAATTCAAAATTTTACCCAAATTTATTTAATATAATTATCCAAAAATAATTATCCACTAATAATTATTCAAAATAATTACTCCAAATATAATTATCCAAAAATACTTATAAAAAATTATTCGGGTATTACACTATCTGTCTTCTTTGTCGTCCTCAACAACTGATTCCTCTCTATCTCTGTCTGTCTTTGTCCTCCAATGACCTCCTCTGATCTCTCTCTCTCTCTCGGTTCATAACGGCAAGTATGATGTTGGGATTTTCACTAAGGGTTCAACCTCAATAACACGTACATCTACCTAAATTTTGAAGGGGAAGCCTCAGCCATGGATTGAAGCTTTTGCAAGAAATCGGGTCGGGATGGAGGAGCTTTGGTTGAAGAGGATGGTTGCTTTTGATGCGGTTTTGGATTTGCTTTCTAGGTCTTTTTCCAAATTTCAAGTCTTTGGTTCTTGTTAGCTGTGAACATCCGAGCCAAACAAATTTCAAGTCAAAAGCAACAGTTGCAGCGTCGGTGTCAAAGAGATTTTCTGGAGCTTTTTAGTTTAGTCTTTGATTTTCTTTCTTTTCTTTTGTTTAGGACACTTGAAGCTTCAATTTTGCTTCTTCTTCTTTTGTTTTGTTTGGGATTTATGAAACTTTAATTTTTTCTGGGTTTCTTGCCATAACTGGATCTGATTTTAATTTGAATGTTTAGTTTGAATTGAATGTTTCTGGTTTGGTGGTGAGAGAGAGGAGGTGGTGGCCAGATGGAGGAGGCTTTGGCCAATTGGATTTGGTTTGGTTTGAATGTTTTTTGATTGATTTTTGTTTGTATTTTGATTTACAATTCATCTTCTTTTGTACATAACATCAAGTAAATAATGCTACATTTTTGATACTCTTTAAAGAACTTCATAAATTTTTGCTTCAATCATTAATGGTGGTGAAATGTTTCTGGATTGGTTTTGGTTTCTATTTTCATTTATAATTCATCATCTTCTTTTATGCTAAATGCTACGTTTTCTGGTTTGAGAACAAGCAAAATAGGAAAATTAGGGTTCAATGACAAAAATAGAATCAGAGGCAATTTTGTCTTTAAATTTTCATTTTAAATGAATCACTCGACACGTCAGCACTTTACTAATAGTTCAATAACAGACCACTAACAGAACTAACAGAAGGATTTCAATGCAACCCAGTTTTAAACTTCAAGGATGTATATGTAACATTTTAAAAACACGAGTCTTGACTTACTAATTAAGATAAACCTGAGGGACTCAGAAATTAATTTTTCTTAGTGTAATTGTCTTCGGCTTGGTAGAACATGAGCCCACTCGACTTTATTTTCCCGATTTTGGCATTAGATTTGGCCAATTAATGAATTCTGGACTTATAATTTCAAACAAAAATAGAAGTAAAGAATTCTTTTTTAAAAAAAAAAAAAGTTGAGAAATTAATTTCTGAGTCCCTGAGGTTTGCCCTAATTAATAGGTCAGTCGTCGTATTTTTAAAATATTATACACATATCCTTGAAGTTTAAAATCATGTTGCATTTTAGTCTTTCTATTAGTGGTCTGTCATTGATCTATTAATAAATTGGTGATGTGTCGCATTGTTCATTTAAAATATTATTTTAAAGAAAAAATTACCCTTCATTCTATTTTATCATATTCATCAGATATCTTCCTCCTACTTAATTCCTTCAAACACATATTATACAAAATTCAAGTAACAAAATCAATTCTCAGGGTTACACATATCCTTAATCATCTAACTACATAAAAAACAAACCCAGAATCACAATTTCAATAAAAACCCATCAACATTGCACAAAACCTACAGCAAAACTGAATCAGCTCACCCAAAACAAAACTGAATCAGCTCAAAGAGCAAAATAAAACCTTAACTACCAAATGCTTCACACTCTTTCAAGTTGAAATAACTTGAATTAAATGAACATAACCGTCTAGAAATCAAAGACTGAAGATAACAAAATCATAAAATCCCATTTCAACTTTCTTGCAAATCTTCCATCACATGCACTGGTCTCCTCTCAACGTACACAGAAAAATTTTGAACTATTTTTCATTCTGATACAAATCGTCTACGTGCGTTGGATGCCATGCTACACGCTTAATGTACTTAAATAGTCTTGTTACATTTATGCTCTGCGTGCATTGCATTTGGTTTACATACTTTGCTCTTTGTTCTAAGTTTTTAGACTCCAACATAAATAATCCAGTGAGCTACAAACTTTTTTCAACGTCCATAGATCATTGTACAACACACTTAGATCATTGTGTTCGTGAGCGTAAGGATTGATCAATGTGCGTAAGGGTTAGTTAACGTGCTTGGATTAACTATTTTAATTGTTTTGTTAAACATCAAAATTTAAGAGGAATTTGCATGTTGGTCATAAATGACTCCACAGTCACCAACTCCGTACGTCATCTCCTTGTGGTGTTTGTCTGCGTAGCTCTTTTGTCTATCTTATGTAGCTTTAATTCGACCCTTACTATTTTCACATTGTCCATGATTTCTTGTATCAATTCTTACATGAAGCTAATCATGACTTTGCCATCATCATCTTCCACCACCACAAATCTTGCCACTACCAACACTATCGTTGACTAAAACCCCAACAAACCCAATCACTTCACACTCTTCTATAGACCCAATTGAGGCCAGTCAAACCCATAATTTGGTACTTAAGAGAGGCTGAGATTCAGACATCGAGAAGCTGTAAACAAAAAAATAAAAGAAAAGAAGCGCATTAGTACCGAATCAAACACCATATCTCATATCAACTAAGTAACAAAACACGCATTCTCTCACAAAAGAAATTCACTCGAATCAAACACATCTGCCTCTATAACCACCATTATCAAACAAAACCATCGTGCCAAACCCATCGCAACTAGTCACAATCACCATCGCCACCACGAAGGAAACAAAGAAACAGTCAAAACTAAAACTGGGTGGAGAGAGAGCGACTAAGAGGGAGAGAAAGTTAAGATGCAGCAGGAGTTCTCTTCCAAAGTCTAAAAGCAAAAAAAAAAAGTTGAAATCTCCACGAACTTGTTCCACAAACCTCAACCTTTTCAAAATCTCCATTAATTGTCATATTTGCCCTCAAAATTATACTACAAACAATAAACATAAATAGATACTCAAACTTCATAGACATCTGCAATAACATAAGTGGACCAAATTTTTCAAGTCCAAAAAAAACCCAAATCACATCGATATGATAAGTGTTGAGGACACAAACAAAAGTGTCAATAACATCCAAGCCTCCATCTTTTGCGTTTCGAATAAGATCTTCCCACATGTACAATGGAGCAATAAATCAAAAACCTTTTCAAGACAAAAACCCAAATTGCAGTAAAATCTAATTGCATTGCCAAAAAAACATAATGAGAGAGAAAAAAGGATATGATAACAGATCTGGAAGAGAACTCCCTCGAAAAGGGCTAAAAAATGTCATGGATCTAAAAGTTAAAAAACGACACCATACCCAGCCACCATACCCAGTGTTCGGATCGAGTTTTCCTTCTTTCAACCTAGAAGGGTTCAGATCGGGTTTGGGTTTCTTGAATCGTTCGCTCTGTTGGGTTCCTTCTTTCGACCCAGACAAGAAAGGAAGGCTCAAGTCTTCCTTTAAAGAACAAGTCGTCGGAGGGAGATAGTGTGATGCTGTGAGAGAGAGAAAGGTGGAAGAAAGAAGTAAGAGAGAGAGAAGAGAGAGAGAAAGAGTTTAGAGAGGTAGAGAGAGAAAAATTGAGAGTTGTGGTTTTTGGAATTTAACATAGGATATTTTTGTAAAATTCTATTTTCGTTAACTCCATCAATTAAAAAAACGTGTGAATGACAAACTTACTTTTGTAAAAAAATACGAAAATTGATCTACTAATTAGGACAAAGTTAGACACTCAGAAATTAATTTACCAAAAAAGTAAAATATAAAAAATGGTTTCATGATGAGGAGTTCAAAATCAAATTCTACACCGGTCAAAAACCAGTCTCCCGGATATATTTGAAACGACAAAGCGCACGTATTTTTCTCTGACACAAATTCGTCTCTCTCTATCTCTGTCTGTAGATCCAGTCCACCTTCTCGATCTCCTCGTACAATGCCATCGACGTCATTCCTCCTTTAGCTTCATCTCTGAAAATGGAGTTCACCGAATCCTACAAGCAGACCGGCCCGTGCTGTTTCTCTCCCAACTGCCGTTACATCGCCGTCGCCGTCGATTACCGTCTCGTCATCCGCGACACACTGTCGTTTAAGGTATACTCTCTGTTTCAAGACACCTATTCTAGCGTTTAAATTTGTGATTAGAGCTAAATTGATCCAAAAAGCGCGTGCCTTTACATTAATGCAGGTAGTGCAGTTGTTTTCATGTTTGGATAAGATTAGTTACATTGAATGGGCACTTGATTCTGAGTATATTCTGTGTGGTCTCTACAAGAAACCGATGATTCAAGCTTGGTCTTTGACGAATCCGGAGTGGACGTGTAAAATTGACGAAGGCCCAGCTGGGATTGCATATGCTAGATGGAGTCCGGATAGTCGGCATATACTTGCGACTTCGGAATTTCAGTTGAGATTGACGGTTTGGTCATTGATGAACACGGCTTGCGTTCATGTGCAGTGGCCAAAACATTGTTTTAAAGTTGTTGCTTTTACGAAAGATGGGAAATTTGCTGCCATTTGTACGAGACGGGATTGTAAGGATTATGTAAATTTGTTGTCGTGTCATACGTGGGAAATTATGGGTACTTTTGCAGTTGATACTTTGGATTTGGGTGATCTTGAATGGTCACCTGATGACAGCGCACTAGTGATTTGGGATTCACCACTAGAATACAAGGTATTGATGTAAATGCCTTTTATTTTACTTGCATTTTAGTGACCAAAATCTGAATATTAATAGTAAATAATGATATGTTCTGCAAAAGTTGGTTAAGTGTGATGGTTTGTGCTGTATGTTTACGTGTGCATAGATGCATATTTATGCTTTCCGGTATATGATTTAACTGTCGATTAGATGCTAATTCTTGGTGAAATTTGATGCAGGTTTTAATCTACTCTCCGGATGGGAGGTGTCTTTCCAAGTATCAAGCATATGAGAGTGGATTAGGGGTGAAAAGTGTGTCCTGGTCGCCTTGTGGCCAGTTTCTAGCTGTAGGAAGTTACGAACAGATGTTGAGAGATCTCAATCACCTGACATGGAAAACTTTTGCTGAATTTATGCACCTTTCTACTGTCCGTGCTCCTTTTTGTGCACCCAAGGAGCACGGACATAAGTTTTGTTCATTTTTAGGACACTGACAGATGGCAGATGGTTCAATTTATTACATTCTTTAATTCACGTTTTTAAACTTGCTAGGAGGTGGATGAACCGTTGCAACTTGATATGTCTGAATTATGATTGAATGACGAGTTTCTCCAAGGCAATTCAAGTAAGCAAGGCAGTGGTCTTACTGATTACTGAGATGCTCGTTCAGTGCATTTGCAAGATCTAAGAAATTCAAATTGTCTGCATGGTACAATGCTGCTTTTTCTTGTTTGTGCTTGATTTTCTAGTAAAACTGAGACTACCTTTTCTTGCCAAAAGATGTTGCAGATGGACACTTGGGTGTCAGGTATGAAGTTATGGAAGTTCCTATTACTTTACTTTTCCAGAAGCCCCCTGCTGACAAACCAAATCCTAAACAAGGAGTAGGTATGCCCTTTTTCTTTTATAACGATACAGAAGAATTCATGGAAACATTAAGATTTTTTCCTTGTAGAGTCATCAAAGCCAAATAACAAATGTCTTTCCATGTTTGCTGATCTTTTTAACTGACCAGCTTAACATGCTGCAGGCCTTTTGTCATGGAGCAGTGACAGTCGTTTCATCTGTACTCGTAATGACAGCATGCCAACTACCTTGTGGATTTGGGACATACATCATCTTGAGATTGCTGCAATCTTGGTGCAGAAGGATCCAATCAGAGCAGCAGCTTGGGACCCAACATGCACTCGTCTGGTTCTTTGCACAGGCAGCTCTCATTTGTATATATGGACTCCTTCAGGCGCT
>CAODLS010092783.1:0-10575 GCA_948243855.1 Flueggea neowawraea | reverse complement strand
TCTATCTAGGTCATCTCATATGCCTATAAATAGACTTGCACTCCTTGCCAATTATTCATCCCTTGGCCGAACTTGTGTGCTACAATTCAAAGAGAGAAAATAATTTTGTGAGCTTTAGAATAGTGATTCTAAAAGGGTGCTAGTACACTGAAATCATTCCAAGGTAAGTTCATTCGTGTGGATACCTGTAGCCACGTTCGCGCAAAAGCAACGTGATTCCTCAAAGGTGATTCGGGTTCTTGGTACAAAGAGCTACACCAACGTTTCATACAACCGATCGATCGTGCCTTGTTGAAAGGTAAATCTTCCAACCTTAATTGTATATGTTGATTTACATAGGTCCTTGGGGGAATTCAAGGCATTAAATTTTTGTTATATCTGCTGCCATGTATGTATATGAATGTCATATTTTAGCCGCGAATTCCAACAGGTGTGTCTTTGTCATTTATAATGCGTCTTTCTCTGAGGCGTCTTCCCTCATTATTTTCTGGGAAAATCAAGCTTGAAGTATCTTTGTAGCTAGTGCTCTAGATCCCAAATGTTGTGCATATATTTTATCACGTGTTTCTATGATTGCTAACTTGGCTCCCTTGAGGCCTAAACACTTTGGTATAAGCATTGAAAAGCACACCTATAAAGTACTCTAATGACTGGAGAAAACCTTGCTCCCTGGACTTTCATCTCCTTGGCTTTTATAGGGTTCGATAGAAGTTCCTTAGTCATCAAATGTTTGTTCACTAGGGTCTTTAAATCTTCCTCCCCTTCTTTAGTGTCTAAAGTTTCTCTCTCCCCGATGGCAGTCTTTCAAGGACTTCAGCCTTCACTGCTAGTGCCTTTGCTTCCTTTAAAGGAGCTTTCTTAAGCTTTGAGCCATAGTTGCCCCTTTTGCTTCATACTCCTCTTGAAGTTGTTACGCTACCAGTTGTGAGTCATTGTGAGCCACCAAATTTCTAGCTTGTAATTGTCTTGCTAATTTCATTCCAGCCATTATACCTTCAATGTTTCTAGAACTTGGAAACGAAAATCTAATGGATTATTTCAACACGTCTTCATAATGGTCCATTTGGTTCATCTTCTTCTTTGCTCATTCTTGTTTGGTTCTTCTTGTGTACTTCTCTCTTTTCTTTTTCTATCATCCATCCGGACAACTATCTTCATCATCTCTATTTGCCTTATGTATTGGTTGGCCCGAGCAAATAAATCAGCCAATGATGTTGGTTGATCAAGAGATAAGGACTCTTGGAGCTGAATAGAACGAATACCTTAAAGCATGGCTGCTACGACAACCCCTGGCTGTAACTCATGGATATCCAAGGTTGCATTCCTGAATCGATCAATGTATTGCTTTAAGCTCTTCCTTCCCTTTGTCTCACACTGAGCAAGTAAGTGACATCTTTCTTTCTCTTGTTGTTGATAATGAATGTGTTTATGAACTCTTTCTTTAGTTGGTTGAAACAGGGGATGGATGCCTATTTTAATGCATAGAACCAGTCACAAGCTACATCTTTTAGTGTGATGGAGAATGCTCGGCACATGATTGCATCCTCCCAACCATGTAGAAGCATGATGGACTCATAGTTTTGTATGTGCTTGCGACGATCTTCTTTTCCTGTGAAGATGGGAAGTTGAGGCATCCTGAACTTTGGGAAAAGTGGTTTTCCCATAATTTATTTGGTGAAAGGGATTTCTCCTCCTTGTTGCCTCTCCTCATCAGGTACTAACTTCTTTTGTACTAGGATTCCTTCGACTACCTTTTGTATATCGATCATATTCTTTGTACTTACTATGGACTGGTTGTCCAACTCAACCTTCCTAGTGGGAGCTCTAGGAACCGCCTTGCAAGTGCTCTCCACCACTTTGTGGTATTGTACCCTCTCCCTTTGTAGATAATTCATTCTTCTCGTATGTGGACTTCATGCCTTTGTTCATAATATTGGGGATGAAAGTAGGGTGATCGGTGCTCAAAACCTTATGGGTGGAAGCTTAAAGGTTGTTCCTCATCCGCGGACTTTTGTTTTTCGGTAACACCCTTACTTTCAGTAAGTGCATGTGCAGGTGGATGGACTTTTCCTCAAGAGTTTTTTCCTTGAGCATAGTCATGATCTCCATTAGCATTCTCCTATTTTCCTCATTTTCCTTTCTCAATGCCTCATATTGATTGAGTGGAACCATTGGGTAATTGGTTCCTAAAGCACATGTTCTAGTGAGCATTCCTCGAGGTCTTTGGGGATTCAAAGGACTGTTGATGTCTTGAGCATCATCATTTTTATTGTGGCCGGTAACTTGAGATCTTGTCCTCACCACCATATTGTGCAGTAAGGAATTGGAATAACTCCGGGAAACATTCAGAGGAATGCTCCGAGGTAGGTTCTGAGGAGTGCTTCGAGGTAAGTTTCGAGGAGTGCTTCGAGAAATTCTCCGAGGTAGGTTCTGAGGAGTTCTCCAAGGCAGGTCTTGAGGAGTTCTTCGAAGTGAGTCTTGAGGAGTTATCCGAGGCAGGTCCTGAGAAGTCCCTCGAGGTGAGTCCTGAGGAGTTCTCCGAGGTAAGTCCTCATGAGTTCTTCGAGGTAAGTCCTGAGTAGTTCTCTGGGGAAGGTCCTGAGGAGTTCTCCGGGGTAGGCCATAAAGAGTTCTTCTAGGTGAGTCCTGAGGAGTTCTCCGAGGTAGATCCTGATGAATTCTTCGCAGTGAGTCCTGAGTAGTTCTCTGGGAAAGGTACTGAGGAGTTCTTTCGGGCAGATCCTGAGGAGTTTTTTGAGGTGAGTCCTGAGGAGTTCTTTGAGGTAGGTCCTGATGAGTTCTCCAAAGAACATGGCTCCAAGGAATGACTCTGAGGAGAGATCCAAGATTGATGGCTCCAAGAAATGGCTCCGGGAAAGGTTGTAGAGAAAATTCTAAAGTTGTTATGGAGAAGATTCTTAAGAATTTCTCCAAGAGCTTCTAAAAAACAAACTTGTCATGCCCTCTCGAGGATGGAAAAGATCAAACTTTGAATTGGTTGAAATAGGAAAAAAACTTTGGAAGAAATCAAAGACAAAGAGCTATGAACGATTGAAAACATAGCTTTTCGTTCAATTTTCCACAGACGGCGCCAATTGTTATTGCCTCAAATCTGCAACAGGAAAAGACTGGATGAATGGATGAATTATGGATCACGAACACTTTGAGTCGCCTTTGAATCTGCAATAACAAAATCAAAATGAGGCCGGTTGATCCTCGATGGACTCTCCGACGCTCAAGTTAGTGTTTAGTTCGACAGAGCTTCAGGTGTAAAGTATTGGTGTAGAGAATGTCCCCTTGAAGTGTGATGGAGACTCCTATGTAGTGGAGACTCCTATTTATAAAAAAGAGTGGTGATATAAGTGTAATTTCTGCAAGTACTCTTAAAATAGAGCTTCTTTTGTGGGCTTATGAATCTATTCGCTGAATTGTGCTTAGTGGGCCGGGATCTATGTTACACCTATACTTATTACCACAGCTTTTGGATAATTACTATTTTTTTGGATAATTACTATTTTTGGCCTGAATGTTATTCAATATGACTATAAACATAGGCTCATTACATTTGAAAATCAAATTTGCTTACATGCTTTAGCACATTTTACCTATTCATAATCTACCTTTTGTTGATTGGATGAATAATATTCTATAAGTCAAAAATAAAATGAAGGATAATTAATTTTCGTAATTTATTTTTTAGAAATTCATTTTCGATTGAAATGTTTTTTTTTTCCAAAAAAGTACTTTTTGCTAAGTAAAAGGAGCATTAGTTACATCCTCGTAACAACACTAATGCCACCAGAATAACATATAAAGAATGACTCAATCCAATATCAATGCCATTTTTGTTAGGTGGCTATGTCAATTATTGAAAAATAAACACAACTCTTTATATTCTCAAGCTCATAATCAGTGGCAAATATGGTACAGTGGTATTAGAATTAACACCTAATAATTTGAAAATAAATTAGAACTTATATCTTTAAGTGAGGAGTCATATTATTGTAATGAGATTTCTGTTTTATAAATTATTTGAAAATGTTAGTATAATGGACGAATTCACATATAACATCAAATGTCCATTACTTAAATCAAATGTAGTAACAAATTTCTTATGATACGGAATTATAAAATTGTAATAATATAAATTTGTTGAAAGTACAAGATGATTTAGTTTTATTTTTCAAATTAAAATAAAATATAGTATTAAATTATTTATGACACGAAATTATGACAGTTTAGTATAGTAAATTTGTTGAGAGTACTAAATATATAATAATACTAAATGTTCAAATTAAAATGAAATATAGTAATAAATTTTTCATGATATGTGATCATGAAATTTTAGTATTATAATTTCAGTGAGAGTACTAAATGATTTTAATGTCATCAATAGGTTTATAGTATTAAATGTTCAAACTAAAATCAAATATAGTACTAAATTTTGTAATTGTACAAAATCATGCAATTTTAGTACTATAAATTCGTTCAAAGTGCTAAATGACTTTAGTATCATAGATGAGTTAATAGTACTAAATATTCAAACTAATATTCTACATAGTACTAAATTTTTTAATGATATGAAAATCATGTGATTTTAGTACTATAAATTTGTTGAGAGTACTAAATAATTTTAGTATCATAGATAAGTTCATAATACTAAATGTTCAAATTAAAATTAAATATAATACTAAATCATGATATCTTAGTAGTATGAATTCGTTTGAGAGTACTAAATAGTTTTAGTATCATGAATGAGTTAATAGTACTAAATGTTCACTGTACAATCAAATATAGTACCAATGTTTTATGATATGAAATTATGAGACTTAAAACCGTAAATTGGAGTACTAAATGATTTAGTATCATCAATTAATTTATAGTAGAAAATGTCAAATCTAAAATCAAATATAATATGATTTTTTTATGATACAAAATTATGAGATTTTAGTGCCTTCATTTTTTTCAGTGAATACTATATTGTCCGTCAACAAACCGAACAAGTTCTTTCCTTTGCTATTTATCATTTTTTTTTATTTTTTTATTATAGTTAAAATTTTTATGTTCTCACTCGAGTTTACATAATGATGATTTTTAAAATCAATCGTAATTGCTCAAACTAATTTTAGTTGGTTGTCATGTTATCCAACTTGTTCGTTATTGTAAAGTAGTCTATCTATCTAATGAGTTTTTCCTCCTATACTTAATATTTTGACATTTTCATTCTAGTTATAATTTTTCCACTCTCGCTCGTGTTAAAATATTCATACGATTATTAAAATTAATCTTAAAATACCAAACCAATTTTATTTAGTTGGTTTACATTGTAGTTTAGTTAAATTAGTTTAGATACTAAATTATTGTGTGCAATATATTTACACACCATCATCTAATGGTCCAAATTTAATACATAAATCTAATGATCATAATTGCATGGTCTAAGTTAGACCACCTAGTTGGTGGTTTGACTACACCAATATCCATACAAGGCATTGTCATTGGGGTGTGCAATATAATCACTCAATCGCTTAATTTGCTCAATCCGCCCACAACCGATTTGCAAATTACAGTTATTCGCTATTTATGGATAGTTACGAATGATGATTAAGCAAATCCGCACTTTTGTGGTTAGATGAAGTTGAGAAAATTATTTATCCGCCAAAGCCAAACCACAACAGCATGAGGTTGACCATAGTTAAAGAATTTTGTGATGTATTTTGATAAATGATGTGTTTTTCATTATATGATGTGAGTTTGGATTGAAGAACTTTATGTTATATTTTGATAATACTCTTTATGTTTTTGGTTATATATTGTGAGTATGGACTGGAGAACTTTGTGATGTACTTTGGTATTACGCATTTTGAATACTTCTAGACTATGTTTTGATTATCAGAAGTTCTAGTTATTATATCTTTTAATTATAAGTTTTAGTCATAACGTATTTGACAATTTGTTTTTATTGAATGTCCAAAACCACAAGAATTAATCACAACCCTAATTGTCCTAGTACATATGTCTCATAAAAACTAAAATAAAAAAAAAAACATAGAAACCAAATCACTAAGGGAACTCCAATATTTATATCCAAAATGGGTATAATTGGCATACCACATCAATATTTTATTAAGCTCTCTCTTTATTAAACTCTCACTCACAATAGTTATACTCATCTTTATACTCAAATATGATACTCGTAATCATCTCTCTCCTCAATTAATTTATTTAACTCAATCTACAAACACTTCTCTCCTCTTTTAATTTATTTGAAATATATAATTTATAATAAATATGTTTATGTAACATATTGTTTTATACTTTTACATAAAACAAATTTGTTGGTTAAAAAATCATTACATTCGAAGTCTATAAAAAATTTGTAAGTTAAAAAATAACTAAAATTAAAAATAAAAAAATACATTAAAAATAATGTAACTAAAATTGTATGTAAAAGGGAAATAAAGTCAAAATTGAGTATTTATAGATGAAAAAAGAGAAAAAAATAAAAGAGAAAAGTCTTTTTTATATTGAAACAAAAGAATAAAAATTAAAAAAAAATCAATTTAAAAAAAAAATAAAAAAGAACAGTTGAAAAATTGTCCCTTGGAGTCCACCTCCACCCATCATACAGTATGATGACAGCAGCCACTCCACAATGGGAGTGACTGCTGACATGGACTTAATAAACGGGGTTTATACCTTGTTGAAGTTGTTCTAAGGCTATTTTGGGCCAACCAGTTAGCGCAACCAAAAATCATGAAAGCCAAATCATTGACTAAGGGCATTTTGGTTTAGGAAGGTGATTGGCATTGCACATTTGGGTTTTTTATGGTAGCTTCACCTGAGTTTCTAAGTGGATGGTCATGGTCCCTTTGTTTCATTAGATGCTTTTGTTTTGTTTTATGTTATCTCCAGTGACAAACAATGGCTCTATGGTTGTGGGAGAAATGGCGGCGACTTGATAAATTTATTGTGGGGTCGTTTGATTAAAAAATGCATTTTGGTTTGTGTTGTCAGGTAAAGATGTTTGTATTTTCGGTTGCCTCAACCCAAGAATAAGTTTCTCTTGCTCCTTATTTTACGGTTCTCTTATTCATGGGTTGGACTTGTTTAGTTCCTATTTTGTTTATTCAAGTTTCTTTGTCATTCGCCCTATATCCTACGGGCCCTTTTAAGCAATGTTTAGGGCAATTTACAAAATATTTAATTCTAACATATAATTATAAATATATACTTATTTATTTTCTTCTCACATCATACAACTTTTTATCTCATATCATATCGCACAACCTATTTTTCTTACATCCCATACAACAAAACACCATTTTTCCTACATTTTTTAATAAAAGTCGTTTTTTAATATTTTTTCAATTTTAGTCCTTGTATTTTATTATTTTTTTCATTTTAGTCATTTTTTGTTTTTTAGATTACTCTATTTTTTAGAATCAATCTAAAATCAACTCTACATTTTAAAAAAAATCTTAAAAACAACCTAATATCAACTCTATACAAACTCTGCATAATTTTTTTAAAATCAACCTAAAATCAACTTTGCAAAAAAAAATAAAAACCTTAAAATCAACCTAATATCAACTCTATATAAACTCAACATAAAATTTTTTAGAATCATCCTAAAATCAACTCTACAATTTTTTTAAAAACCTTAAAAAACAACCTAATATCAATTCTATATAAACTCTACATAAATTTTTTTAAAAATCAACCTAAACACAACTTAAAAACAACCTAAAGTCAACCTAAAAATCAACTATAACTTAAATAAATTTTTTTAACCTTTAAATAAATATTTCTGAAAATTTTTTAAAACCTAAAAAACAACTAAAATCAACTCAACAAAATTTTTTTTATACCTTTTAAAAAATTTAGAAAAACTTGAATAATTTTTTAAAATATATTTTTTAACATTTCAACAATAAATTTAAAATAATATTATGAAAATTTTAAAATTATTTCTAACATTTTATAACTTTTTTTTAATTTGTTAACATTTAAAAATAATTGTTAACATAATATCACAAAAGAAATTAAAAAAAAAAAGAAATAAACATAGCAGCTAGGGTTCGAAATCCTAGCCGCCGCCCTTAGGCGACCAGATTTGCCGCCATAAGCCGCGACCAGAGGAGGCGGAGACCGACCAAAAGAGGCAAAGATCGACCATAGGAGAAAATGGCGGCGAAAAGAGGAGACTGACAGAAAGAGGAGTTAACAGAAAGAGAAGACAGATGGAAAGAGGAGCGGCAAAAATAGATGAGGGAGGGAGGAAGAGAGAGAAGAGTGAATAGATGGAGAGAGGAGAGAGAAAAAGAAATTGACTGAATGAGAAGAAAGAAAAAATTGAGGACTTAATAGAAATTTAGTTTTTATATACTAAGAATCGCAGTACAAATTGTAAATTGTGAGTTGAAAATTAAGAAAACCTGTAAATTATAGTATGGTTGTAAGAAAAGGTTCTCATGGCAGTCGACAGTGTAATTAATCCATGTTTATATCTATACTATTTTTCCCTCGATGAATGTGTTGGATCAAGGGTGATCAACATTAAGATCCTTTTATGTTTTGATGATAAACAAAATGATATTGTCAAAGCTTCACTCGAAGGCTACTGGATGCAATGGTCAATCGAGTAACAATGAAGTTCACTCGAGTAATAGAAGCCTCCGTTCACTCGAGTAACCAGAAGTCATCAATCGAGTAATGCACGAAGAACATATGAATAGGATACAAGTTGAAGCTTATCACTCGAGTAAGCAGGAAGAGTCACTCGAGTAACAAGAAGTGTTACTCGAGTAATCCATGCATCATATTACTCGAGTAAGAAAAGGGTGTCACTCGAGTGAATCATCAACCTAGAAAGCTGCAATGGGCAGAAATGTACTCCAACAGCTATATTCTTTCCACCAACGGTCATATTGAATGGAATGGCTATAAATACACCAAGGAAGGGCAGAAAAACGTGGATGATCATATGGATTCAAGTCCAAATCATTTTCATCATTCCCCTCACTCCAAAACACCAAATCAAGCTAGAGATCAAGATCAAAAACATCAATTTCATACAACCAAACTCTAGCATAGAGCTTTTAGTTTTTGTAAATATTTTTGTAAACACTTTGAGAATGAGAAAGGTTTGTTGTGAACCTAGAGAAAACAACATTGTGAGGCTTTAGGGGTATGAGCCGAAATCAACCTTATGTAGACTTTAAAGGGGTGAACCGTAATCAACCTTGTAGGCTTTAGAAGGGTGAGTCGTAATCAACCTTGTAAGCTTTAAATGTGTGAACCACAATCAACCTTGTAGGCTTTAGATGGGTGAGTCACAATCAACCTTGGGTAGGCTTTAGAGGGGTGAGTCGCAATCAACCTTATTGTCTTTAGAGGTGTGAACCGTAATTAACCTTGATGTAAGGCTTTGTTGGATTGAGCCGAAATCAATCTTCGTTATAGTGAAAAACCTAAGTGAGACTGAGGTAGTGAACGTAGGCATGGTTGGTCGAACCACTATAAATTGCGGTGTTGCTTTCTCTCTTCACTCCAACTCGCTTTCGTTCTACAAACTCAACCAAGGAATCCCAGGGAAAATTCTCCAACAAATGGTATCAGAGCGGGTCTCCGTTCAAGAAGGCTTAACAACTTTGGAGCAAAGATCTTATATCATTGGAGATGCCAAATTTGGTACTATCTTCCCAATTTTCTCAACTCTTGTCATTTTTTTTAAATTGATATTGTTTTGTTTTAAATAGGGGGGAAAACAAGTTTTGAAAATCATGCACAAATTGTTTTCAAAGAGGGGGAGAAAAGAAAATTTTGAACATTTTTCTTTGCATAAATTGTTTTTGATAGAGGGAGTGAAATTTTAAAATTTTTGATATGATCTCCTATTTTTTTTCTAACCAAATGACAAGGATGAAATCCTTGATCAATATTGTTGTTCTTGATGTAACGCTTTAATTCTTCAAAGTTTTGCCATCATCAAAAAGGGGGATATTCTTGAATCAAGGATGATCAACATTAAGATTCTTTTATGTTTTGATGATGAACAAAATGATATTGTCAAAACTTCACTCGAAGGCTACTGGATGCAATGGTCACTCGAGTAATAGAAGCCTCCGTTCACTCGAGTAACCAGAAGTCATCACTCGAGTAATGCACGAATAAAATATGAATGGTATACAAGCTGAAGTTTATCACTCGAGTAAGCATGAATAGTCACTTGAGTAAGGCAGAGTTCAATGTGTCACTCAAGTAACAAGAAGTGTCACTCGAGTAATCCATGCATCATATCACTCGAGTAAGCAAAGGGTGTCACTTGAGTGAATCATCAACCCAGAAAGCTGCAACGGGCATAAATGTACTCCAACGGCTATATTTTTCCCACCAACGGTCATATTGAATGGAATGGGTATAAATACATCAAGGAAGGGCAAAAAAATGTGGATGATCATATGGATTCAAGTCCAAATCATTTTCATCATTCCCCTCACTCCAAAACACCAAATCAAGCTAGAGATCAAGATCAAGAGCATCAATTTCATACAACCAAACTCTAGCATAGAA
>CAODLS010092763.1:0-21253 GCA_948243855.1 Flueggea neowawraea | reverse complement strand
AACATCCATCCTAACATGATTTCATCATAAACATTATACACCATCCACTGGTATTCCCAAAAGTCCTCCATGTCTTATTCGAAAACTATAGGAATCATAATCGGAAAGTACGGAATATTACAATTGATGATATCATTGAAGCGGTCGAACATCGCCTGAATTTGCTCTCCTTCCTCCATTTTAAATAATTCATATTTATGAACTAAGAGGGAGACTTTGTTCTCCTTGACTTGATTAGTTCCTTCATAGGTCACTTCAAGTGTATGCTAAATTTCATGAGCATTTTGGCATTGTTGCACTTTGTTGAATTGATCTCTACTAAGTGCACAAAAGAGGACGTGCATAGCCTTATGATTGAAAGATACAAGCTTCTTTTCGGCCTCACTCCATTCTTCCCTTGGCTTTTCAACTTTTCTACCATCAATCGGTTTGGTTGGAACAAACGGACCTTCATCAACAATTTCCCAAACATCCATGCTTTCCGACTTCAAGAACACCATCATCCTTGTCTTCCAATATAGGTAGTCACTACCATCAAAGAAAGGAGATCGGTTAATAGGTAAACCCTCATATCTAGAAATATCATACAATGTTTCCATTTTGGATCCTTTTCTCTAGGTTGTTAAACCTTAAAAAATATGAGCCTTAGCACTAATACCAATTGTTGGCCAGAAATGGCAATCCAAAAGGGAGGGTGAATTCGATTTTTGACTTTTAAAACTTGTTTAAAAACGTTTTTGCAATTATCAAAATATTCAAAATAAGCAAAATCAAATTAAGAACAATTTATCAAATTCACACAAATAATAATATAAAGAGAGAATGGATAGAGAAATCAAATCCGCGATGTATAGAGGTTCGACCCTCTTAGCCTACGTCCACTCCTCAAGCTTCCCCTTGAGAATTTGAATCCACGATGACTCTTGCTTCAATGGTGCAAGATTAAACCTATACAACCTCTTGTTTCAGTGGGTGCAAGATTAAACCAATAAAACATCGTGCTTCAATGGGTGCAAGATTAAACCTCTACCAATGCAACCCTTGTTTTCTAGACAAACAAGAAAATTATTCCTCTCTCAAATATAAAGATATGATTGACAATGAAGAACGAAATCAATAATGAACACTCTCTTGAGAAGTTTATGAATGATTTGCAAGATTCGGCACAAGAAAGCTTGATGTTATTGTAAGATGTTTACCAATGGTTAACAACTACTTCTCTTATGTATCTTGAATGTATTTATAGCTTTCCAATTCGATATAGCCGTTGGGGTAGATAAATAGCCGTTGGAGTGCATTTATAGCCGTTGCAATATTCTGGAATAATGGCTAACTCGCATTAGATAATTTGATAACTCGACTTATATGACCCATGAATAACTCGAGTTAGATAATTGGTTAACTCGAGTTATATGACCCCTGGATAAATAGAGTTGGACATTTTGTTAACTCGAGTTAAATTTCTATGTCTGATGATATGAATTTTTCTGGACACTTTGGTTCTTCTACGCAGTTTGTTAACTCGAGTTGTATCTTAGTTTACTCGAGTTAGGTTAGAACGACCATCCTAAAACACTCAAGTATCAAGCTCAATTTTGTTCATCATCAAAACACAAAATGATCCAAATGTTAACCACCATTGGTTCAACAAGAAGTAATGTGAGGAGAGTTACATAGCAGTTGGTATAAGTATGAATCTTCAACTTCACCAAGGGAAGAATTTATTTCCTCCATACATTAGAATAACTCCATAGGGAGACAAAAGCCATGATGTAGAGTTGAGATAGATACACAGGACATTGAGTTAATTACAGAGAATAAGCAAAAAGGGTCTTAGAAGACCCAAAGAGGCTGGAAACTATTAGAGGAAGGTGGAGAGGAAAAGGTTCCCACTTTTTCTTCTTCTTCGTTGTCCTCTGCACGCTAGAGTTGCCTACCTGCATCTCGTGTTGAATCTACATAATCAAAATATGCATTTCCACTAATTGGTTAACATATGCTATTTTTTGAACAAACACTCCCTCAAATTTAAAACTACCAATATGGACGCAATTAGCCACAAGCAGAACCTTCCAAAAACAAAACAACAACAATAATAGTGACTAAGACTTTAAGACTTAGTTCAACTCCAACGAGACGCAGTTTTGCGTTTATCGCAAAAATTGTGCAGATTTTCCCTCTCCAACCCGGCTACATTTTTGTGTCGATTTTTGTGTTTTGCTATAGTGTCGGGCTACCTATAGCAACGCAAAAAAAAAATTTAATTTTTTTATTTTGATCTTATTCTTATTTTGTCAAAATAAATAATTAATTTTGTTTAATAAATAATTAAGAAAGAATTAAGTTTGTATTGAGTTTGCAAAAAAAATAATAGTACAAATGTGATTTAAAAAGAATATTGAGAGAATATTCTTTTTTAGAGTTAGAAATAGAGTTGTGGGTTGAAGATATTTTTACTATAGCTGCTGTATTTTTGTGAAAAGTTGTTGTAAAATAGAGTTTTGCATTGGAAATGACTTTAGGTGTGTTTTCCAATTCACATGAATGCCTAACAGAGAGTCCTAAAAATTAACAACTTTATTTGTTACGAACAAGAAATAGAGTAAGTTTTGGATAATTTCTTTTCAATGAGTCATGAAAAATGTTGGATTGGATTCAATTGTTGTTCTTTAATTTCAATTGCATAATAATGAATGGGAAAAGCACAAAAATATTCTGAAAACAATTTAAAATTTGAAACTATAACAACATGCAATATGTATATAGAAATAAAAACTCTTTCGATGCAGTTTTAAAAATGTCCAAATTTAACCTTTTGACCACTTTTTAATTGTGCATCAGGAAGTTGATCACGTATTGACCATACGTTAGAAAGTTGATCATGCACCAGAAATATTAACTACACGACAAAATGAGTATAAAACGAGTTCAAATTGTTCTCATTATTTCAGATACGAAAATGAGAACAAAATGAGAACAAATTGTTCTCAGTATTGTAGATACAAAAATGAGAACAAACGAGTACAAAACGAGAACAAACCAAATACAAATGAAAGTAAGTGAGAACAAATCGAGTACAAATGAAAAAAAAAAACTTAGTACAAACGAGCACAAACTAAGTGCAACTCAAAATAATTTTAAAAAATATTTTAATTTTTTATTATTTAATAAAACTATGAGTACAATACAAAAAATATTTTTTATAATTTATTATTTAATATATTGATGTATAGATTCGATAAGAGGAGATTAATTAGCACATGTACAACAATACTCCTTAGAGCAAGTGCAACACTCCTCCTTAACATCATCTTCAAAATATAATATTTTATTTTATTATTTATCTCGAATTTTAAACTCAACTCTACTCTCATTTACAATCCAACTCTCTTCTTCAATGTTTTACTAATAAATTAACTAATGATTTTTTTGATGCTATAATTACCCAATAAAATATTAATATTCACTCTTTAATATTGTTCATCTAATTCATCAATAAAATATTCAATTTTTAATATACTATCTCTCTAATACACAAAGTTCAGGAAAAATTAACAAGCACACAAAATAAAATAATATATTTGGTTCCACATATATATAGAGAGAGTGTTGGACTTGCTCTTAACAACCTCCTCAAAATATAATATTTTATCTTACTTTTATGTCGAATTTTGAATCCAATTTTGTTTTCACTCACAATCTAACTCACTTCTTTAATATTTTATGAATAAATTAACTAACAGTTTTTTTGAAGTTACAATTTCTTAACAAATTTAAAGAATTAATATTTACTCCTTAATACTATTTATTTAATTCATCAATAAAATATTTACTTTCTAATATATTCTCTTTCTAATATATAAATTTTAAAAAAATTAACATTACAAATAAAAATAAAATAATATATTTAACTCTTCAAATAATATATTTTGACTCCTCAAATATGAGAAGTGTGTTATCCATGCTCTTAGTGTTTAGAGAAAAAGAGGGTAGGAGAATGGGAGGTGAATAGGAGCGGAGAGTAGGGGTGCACATAAAATGAACCAAACCGAAAAACCAACCGAATCAAACTAAATTGAATCGAATCGAAGATAAAATCGAAGGAAGATGAATGCCTATGGATGTTGAATTATGAAAACCGATAGGTTTGATTCGACTGCGGTTTTGGTCATGTATAACCGACTCGGCTTGACCCTTTATTAAATAAAACGCCACCGTTTTTGGTTTTCATCATATATATACACTCTTTCACTCTGTGTCACCGCTGCTTCTTCACTCTTTCTCTCGACTTCTCATCCAAACACTCCTCCGCTCTCCTCTCTCTCACCGTTCACTTCCTCTCCACCGGAGAGCTCCTTCAAGTAATCATCCTCTCCTGGGCTCTCCTCTCTCTCGCCGTTCATTAAGTTGATGCTTTAACTCGTGGATTGTTTATGCTGATAATGCTTAATTTCTTTACTTTGGGTTGGAGATTTTACATTTCTGTTTGTCAATGAGAGCTTTGCTTTCATAGTTTTTTTTTTCTGTTTTTAGTATTTTTTTAATTGGGCAATTGACGAAAGTTTTTAACATACGGGTTATTTAAGTCTGAAGTTTTCATTAATCCTTCTCTAAGAATTTGTTGTAGATAGATCCAAACCTTTGTTGCAGGTCAGATAATATACAGTTTATAAAAAGTTCAAAATGGTCTTTTAGCATTATCCACCAAGGTTTGCCATTGCGTCCTGTGTAAGAACGTCTGAAAAGCACATCTCGATCACCTACCTTTGCAATTTGCACAACCAATCTGGTTATTATACTTGGCCCTGTTTTAATTAGGTAAGAAAACTAAGCTGCCAACAATATCATATATTTTTTCCATCATTTTTCATTTCTTTAACCTTTTCTTCTAAAAGTGGATTGGTTATTGAGGTTATTCTTAATTATTCTTGGTTGAAAGTTACAGTCCATGACCAACTTGTCCATTTTCTTTTGAATTTTTGTGTCTGATGACTGTTTATTTCGTGGTACAAAGAATGTGTAATGGCTGGTTCCTTAATATAATTTTTTTTGTAGCTTAAGATGTCTAAGCCTAATTAAGGAGAAGTATCATCATCTCCTAAAAGTGGATTGGTTATTGAGGTTGTTCTTAAGATGTCTCCACAATTGCATCTGAATAGGCCTTTTTAACATGTCAAATTTAATAGAATATACACAACAACAAAAATACAACACTATATCTGTAAGTAATATACTTAATTAACCAAATAGATTAATTATTAAAAAATATCGACATAAAATACAAGTCATTTTTACAGTATAATTAACCATATTATTAGTATCTATTTACTTAATATATTCATAGGTTAATTAATGGAAGTAATACCATCATAATTAAACAAATTATGGGAATGTAGGGAATTATTAGTATCTATTTAATTAATATATTCATAGATAAAGATTAATTATTATACTTAATAAGGTTAAATGTTTAACCTTATTAAGTATATCGTATTACTATTTGAATAGTCATACAAAAATACAAGTACATTTAACCTTATTAATCATTGGAGATTAATTATTGTATTATTATTAAATGATTAAATATAAAAAATACAAGTACAGTTAACCTTATTAAGTATATTGTATTACTATTTGGAGTGAAGATATAGATTTATTATTAAAAAATTAAAAATAAACACAATTCCTTACAAATAGATTGATTGTTAAAAATTTTTGACATAAAAAAATTGTGATTGTGTTATATTTTTTATTTGAGTAGTATATCATGCTGTAGAAATTATGTTGTTTTTTTTATTGTGCTTATTTTATTAATTTTGATAAATTGAAAAAAAAAAAGAACAAGAAGAGAGCGGAGAGAGAATGAAAGAAAGAATAAATTATTTATTAAGTGAATGAAAAAAAATGAAAAAAGTAAAAAATATAAAAGATGGATAAAAAAATTGACCAATTAGAGAGAGAGTGGTCCAACAGAGCTTTCTTAGTATTTTTGTTTTTGTTTTCAGCAAACCTATGTCTGTCCTACGTGGCTGTCAACTTCAGTCATTATTTGATGGCTTGAAATCCTCTAATCTGCTTACTTATGCTCGTGAAAGCAAATTCTTGGATGAACTCAACAAGTGGGAACCTATGTTGAGGACAATCTATGTGGTGCTTCACAAAGCAGAGGAGCAGCAAATGACAGGATAGTTGGTAAAAAGCTGGTTCACCAATCTCCGAAACTTGGCTTATGATGTGGAGGATATTCTTGATGATTTCAACACTGAGGCTATGCAACGCAAATTCTGCGCCGAATCGAAAGCTAGCTCAAGCAAGGTACAAAAACTACTTTGCTCTTCTGTTGCTGGATTCAGTTTATATTCTAGTGTCAAGTTCAATGTTCGCATGGTCTCCAAGATGAAAAAAAATTCTGAAAGGCTGGGAGATATGATACAGCAAAAAGACATGCTAAAGCTGAGTGGGAGTGCAGACGGAAGGAACAACCGCGTGAAAGAGGAACGACTGACCTTGCCCACAACCTCTTTGATCGATGAAGCACAAGTTCATGGTAGAGAGAAGGATCACAGGGCGATACTTGAATTGATGAAGCTCGAAGGTGGTGATAGGGGAATATCTGTGATTCCTATATGGGGGATGGGTGGTGTTGCAAGACCACACTTGCTCAACTAGTATACAATGATGCCTCTTTGCAGTTTGATTTCAAAGTCTGGGTTTTTGTTGTTGAGGTTTTTTATGGTCTCACTGTAACTAAGGCAATACTACACTCTCAGACAAGTGATGAAGCAGAAGACTTAAATTCTCTTCAGTTGAAGTTGAAGGATAATCTTTCTAAAAAGAAGTTTCTAGTTGTCCTAGATGATTTATGGAGTCAAGACTATGAAAAATGGACTCTCTTTTATCATCCTTTTGCAGAAGGGGCTACCGGAAGTAGAATCATTGTCACCACTCGTAACCAGGAAGTTTCATTAATGGCAAGTGGTGGTGATGGTTATCCTCTATAGAAGATGTCAAATGAGGATTTCCTTGCTATATTTGCTCAACATGCTTTGGGAAGAAAAGATTTTAATGAGCATTTGCATCTCAAAAGAGTAGGTGAAAGAATTGTTCAGAGGTGATTGGATTGCCTCTTGCTGCAAAAGCTCTTGGATGTGTCCTCCGTGGCAAGCCAAATATTAGATCATGGGATGGAGAATTGAACAACAGAATATGGGAAGAGAGAAGTATTCTCCTTCCAGCCTTGAAGTTGAGTTACTATCATCTGCCCTCAATTTTGAAACGATGTTTTGGCTACACTGCATTTTCAACAAACACTACGAATTTGACAAGACTCAGTTGGTTTTGCTATGGATTGCAAAGGATTTCATCCAAGAAATGGATGATGGTTATAAATATTTTGATGATTTATTAGCAAGATCATTCATTCAACAGTCCAATAAAAATGCATCAGTCTTTGTGATGCATGATCTCATAAATGATCTTGCAAGATCTATAAGTGGAAATACATGCTTCAATTTGGATAAGGAGACGACAGCTAACAAGTCATATTCGGGGGTACGTCATTTGGGGTTTGGTTGTTATGAATATGACATTGCTTGCAGATTTGAAATATTCCATGAAATGAATCACCTGAGAACACTTTTGGCAGTGCAACTAAGTAGGCAGGATTGCTACTTAAGTTGTACGCTGTTGAAAGTCATGATTCCAAACTTAGTATACCTACGGGTGCTAGCACTGCCTTACTATAGTATTGATGAGCTGTCAACTTCCATTGGTTCTCTAATGCACTTACGATACCTCAATTTGTCTGGTTCTCAAATAGAGATTTTTCCTGAAACATTGAGCAAACTCTTTAATTTGCAAACACTCATATTATTTGGGTGTGCAAACCTTTGTAGGCTACCCAAAGACTTCTTCAATCTCACCAATTTGCAATGCCTTAACATTGAAGACACAAAAAGTTAGGAAGAGATGCCACTATGAATTGATAATTTGATAAAATTGCACACACTTGGTAAGTTCATTGTTTGAACTATCTATGGACGTGGAGTAGAAGAGCTACAAAAGATTCCTAACCTGCAAAGACAGCTCCACATTGCAGAACTGCAAAATGTACAAAATATTGAAGATGGAGAGCCCTAGAAGATGAGAGAGAAGATGGGAATTGTTCATTTAGTATTGGAATGGACTAATGATTTTGCTATTTTACGGAATGAAAGGGATGAACAACAAGTTCTCATTGCCTTACAGCCTCAAGAAAACCTAGCAAGGCTTTCAATAAAGTCATATGGAGGTAAAATGTTCCCATCATGGCTTGGCGATCACTCATTCCACCTTATGACATTTCTAGAGCTCTCTGACTGTCGCCTTATGCCGCTTGGACAACTGCCTTCACTCAAAGAATTGAGCATAAAAGGCATGCTTGGGATAAAAGAAGTAGGAATGGATATTTGTGGGGACGTTTCATTACCTTGTGCTGATGTGTTTCCATCTTTGGAGATTCTAATGATCGATAATATGGCGAAGTGAAAACAATGGTCCTGCTATGATATTAATGAAGATGAAACACATGTTTTCCCTAAGTTGAAGAAACTTAGCATTGAAAGTTGTCCGAAATTGATTGGACATTTGCCGAAGCGGCTTCCTGCACTCCAGGAGCTATATATAGCCACCTATCCAATGCTAGAAGTTGTACCAAAAACACTTCCTTCACTTGGACAATTAGAAATTAAAGATTGTAAAGGGGTAGTTTTGAAGAGTTTGCCTAACCTCGAATCCCTCGCTAAGTTGAAATTCGATAACATTTCAGGTCTTATGAGCTTTGATCGAGTATTCTTAGAAGACTTGATTTCACTCCAAGAGTTGGAAGTCAATCGGTGCCATAAAATGAAGCATTTGTGGAAAGATGGAATTAATGCAGAGAGGCTTGGGTGTCTAAAGCGGACACAAATTTGGAATTGTGGGCAGCTGGTGTCGTTGGTGGAGGGAGAGGAAGGGATTTTGCCTCCCAATCTTCAAGTCTTGCATATATGGGATTGTAAAAGTTTGAAGAAGCCACCAAATCAGCTACATGGTCTGACCTCTCTGACAAATTTGGAAGTTGATGGATGCCCACAACTGGTGACATTTCCAGGATTGCCGTTTTTTGGTGAGGCTACCAGACGGAATTATAGTTGATGATGATGATGATTCAAATACTAGAGAGACCTCTCATATTGAGGAACTGATAAGCGGTAATTGTAAGGCTCTCAAGATTTCGTCAAATAGAGTTTTTCCTGCTTTACTAAAGTCTCTTGGGATTAGTAATGGTATGGAAGCACAATTATTTGGGTCACTGCAAATCCAAAATCACCTCTCACATCTCACTTTTTTGCGTATATTAGGTTGTTCAGGGTTGGAGTCATTCCTAAATACTGGACTGCCCATTCCCACCCTTTCGTCTTTTGAACTGCAGGGCTGTGGGAGGTTGAGGTGCTTGCCCAATAACATGCAAGATCTAACCTCTCTTCAATATGTAACATTATTTAGTTGCGGGACAATAGAGTCCTTTCCAAATGGAGGTTTGCCCCCAAACCTAATTCGACTGGATAAGGTATTGCTACAAATTGGGGAGATAACCATTGTCACAGTGGGGGCTCAGAAAACTCATCTGTCTTCAACAACTCAAAATTTATGGAGCTATGGAAATGGTTTCCTCATTTTCAGATTCACTGCAACTTCCAATTTCGCTGACCACTCTTGAAATCACAGAATTCAGGAATCTAAAATCAATATCCAGCGAACTCCGAAGACTCACCTCTCTTCAAGTGCTAGAAATTAGGAATTGCTTTAAACTAAAATCTCTGCCAAAGGAAGGCCTCTCACTCTCACTTGGACCTCTAGGCATTTACAGCTGTCCACTTCTGAGAGAACGGTGCAGAAAAGGGAAAGGAGATTATTGGCCCGCGTTGCTCATATCCCTAAAATGAATTATGAATCAGATTGAAGAGGTTAGTGTGAGAGTTTACTTTTGCAATATGGCAATGAAGTTGCCGTAGTACATATTGGAATACTGATTTCTTTATCTAATCAAATATTTAGGCTTTCATGTGAACGCAAATGTAGAAATACTTGTAGTGTTGTTTACATATGTCACTGGTTTTGAGAGTTGTAACGATAACATGCAAGTGGCATTTTAGTCGAACAAGATAACCGGTTTTCTTCCTGTTAGCAGTATGACGCAAGTGCTTTGTTGTTTTCTTTTCTTTGTTTTTAAAGTCAATTTCCCTCTCTTTCAGACTGCAAGTGCTTTCTTTTGTTTCTGATTGTTTCTAATTTCTGTCAGATGAATTTCTGTCCGCACGTAAAACTTTTTAGTTTTGGGTTTAAAAAAAAAGCGCTCAATTTTCAGTTTTGCGGTAGAATGTAGTTCTTGATGATGATTCTGTAGTCTGATTGTTACTCCTTTTTGCAGATCTGGAATATTAGAAGACCGTTTCTGAAGTGAAAGAATGAGTAAAGAAAGAATTTGTGGCATTCTGAGGATTTGGTATGCATATTTTATCTGGTTAAGGCTGCATTGTTGTCTACATCCTTCGTATGCTCCTGGTGTGAGCTGCATTAGGTGCGACAGAATCGGAAGGCAAAACAGGGTGTGGACATATTTGATGTTTGTGTTATTGTAATGCAGTAAAATTGATGTTTGTTTGTTCGCTTTCCTCATCAGGAAACATCTCACCATGGACAAAATATTGTTTAAATAATTCGGTTGAGTGAAAAACAATTTTTTTTCATGTACTTGTTCTTCATTTACATTCTCAATTCTACTTCGTTGGCTTCTCATTCACAGATTGATCTCTGGGGACTGCTCATGCCGTTTCTGTTCCTGGAGTGGATAGGAATGAACGCAATGCTGGTTAAAAGAACATTAAATAAATAAGTAAATAAATAAATCTATCTTACTTTACATCAATCCAAGCACAATCTATCATCCTCTGTACCTCAAGTGGAGTGTTCCTGCAACTATAATCTCCCAGAAAAAGGTGATATTTCCTTGTAGAAAGTGAGTAAAATGTACCCAACAATCCTTCTTTGTCCTCCACTTGGAAACATCCATTGAACTCGACTAATTCCGTCGAAAATATTTTACCAACAGCTCACATTTTTCTAGGATTGAGATCCACTACTAATAACTTTTTGTTGGCTCCAGAACAATAGCATTTTTGGTTATAAAACACAGGATAATAGTACAATACGTTTACTAAATGGGAGAGATCGGTGGGGGATTTCGGTTTCAAGAAAACTCCAATCTTCTTCACCATGTTTAATGGTGGCCAACGAAGTTCCAAAACATTTAACTCCAACAACAAAACAATCTAAGATGTCGGAGGAGATGAAAATGTCATAGAAAGAAATTCTATCACATCCCCATCTGGAAGATTTTTTCTCTATTGTAACGGGATTGAAAAAAAAGTACTCACAAAATCATGTTATTCTAATGTATCGTGATAAAAGTAACATCTAAATTTGGAGAACTTAATATATGCACCTAATTCTAAGATGTCTAAACAAAATGTATGATTATAGGTTGGATGAAAAAATTTGCAGATACCATTAGCTAATGTCACCAACTATGGATATTTATTGTACCTCAAATTAATATCAGATGTGGGAGGCCCACAATAGAACTATATTGATCAGAAAATCACACCATTGTACTAAAATGAAATATAGAAATTAATTTTTAAATCCAGCTCAAATAGTTTTTGAGAAAAAAAATACGCTATAAACTTCTCATTTTTCAAAATTTCAAAAGTCATCATTGGTTCTCAAAAGCTCTGGTTTCTAAATGTCTCCAAAATTTTCATCTAGTATTTTTTAAAATAAGTTTGAGTGTATTTTTATTTGTTAAAATTGAAATTCTATTTATTTATTTATCAAATTTAGTATTTTATTGGGGACACTTGACATAATTAATCCAATTGATAAATTAGAAAGTGGGAGGCCCAATATATAAATTGATCATTGTCTTAATGGTTTAGTTGATAACTAGCTGTAACATATAATTATGATCAATGTAAGGAGAGGTAGACCAAATTTTCTGGGTGTTTTGCGGTGCCATTTGTCCCAAGATATCTGTGTGTATTATCAAGGTATATTCCGAACCTAATCCCAGGACTTGCATTACGTTTTTCTTTTTTATTTTTGTGCTGATTATGTCTTGGGTGGTATGAATTTGGGTGGCTAGTACTATTAGTTTAACAGATTGAAGAATTCTTAAAAGTACAAAATGCTGCTATGTGGGAGTTAGTCATGATTTATGCATGTCTATATATAGAATGTATCTTCTTTTTTATGTGATTAGAGCTGGTAAAGATGCCCCAAAGTCGATTAGTCTGAAGATTAAAAACATGTTGTACCAATGAGCTACCCAAGTTACAGACGTGGCACTCGGGTCTTAGTTTGCAGTGCCATGTGGCACGCCCAAAGGCAATGTGATGGCACTTTTGTGCGGCAATATATGCCAAATGGTATCTTTTGGTTGGGCCACATGTGCTATCTTAACACTTAGTTAGGACTGTCCCATGTCGATGATATGGCCACATATGCCACGTATCATCTATGGTTAGGTCATGTGTGCCCACGTGGCACATACTCAACACCAACGTATGCTGACTCAATAATAAATTGCGCATTGGGTATGAGATATGACATGTGTGAACCAATCAATGCTTGTCGTAGCACATCAATACCCAGCAGACATCTTCCATTGCTTAACGTGTCCAACGTTGGTGCCTGCACTCCATTCGCAACCTTTTTGGTCAATTCCAACCTTTTATCTAAGCTTAATTACATACGCATGTCTCTTCCCATTCAAAAATATTGACAAAAACTTATATGTATCAACAAATCATCACATGAAATATATTTAAAAATCATATAGAACATCAATATTAGCATGTATTCATGATTGTAAAATAATATACTATTCAAGACTCTGATATCAATGAAGATAACAAATAAACAAATATATAAAAGATAATTCTTTGGGCTTTCCTACTCGAATAAGGAGTCTATTCTTTCAATTGGGACTCACAATATTAAAGTCTGTCCACAGTAGATACTTATAGTGATAATTACGCCGTCTGTGGCCGCAAGTTTCTTATATTTATGTACCACTCCCAAGTTATGTTTATTATATATACAGTTTTCTCGGGTTTCTTAATGGCGGTTATTAATTTTTTCAATGTTTTCATATTTATTAACATAAATTGCTATTTGTTTAATTCTACAAGAAAAATTTCCGCCAAAATTTGGTACTTTTCTGTCAAAATTAGGTCGCGAGTTTGTATTTGCTTTCGAATTGGTGAAAAAGTTGAAACGATTTCTCTTCATATTTGGGTGATATTTTCTTTTCTTTGGTTTCTTCCTTCTGTATTATGATTTCGAGCTTTTTTGGTTCCATTCAAGCTTTGTTTAATCATTTATTACGGTATGTGCTCTATGTTTGCTTGTTGTTCTTTTTGTTTCAATTTGTGTTTGTCATGTGATTCCTATGTTAACATTTTTAGTTACATTATGTTTTCCAATATCGTTTAGATGGCGAAGACTGTATCTAGTGGTTTGGGTGTTAGTGCGATTAAATCCAAGCGTGTGCATGAAACTTCCATTGACAGTGATGACGAGTTTTTGGCCTCAAAGTTATGGAAGATGAAGAGTGGTGATGGTTCTAACAAGTCACCCGGTGTTGTAGTCATGGTATATTTTTTTGTCATTTTTATTTGAGTTTTAGCTTTGTAGTTTCGTTTAATATATGTATTTCATGTTTTTTGAATTTGTTATAGTTTTTCACAAATTAGTAGATTTGTGAAAAGGGGAGAAAGAAGGTTGGTGGGGAAGATCGAATTGAAAAGGTACACCTTGCGATTTTTTTATGGTTTTGAATACTTTCTTGTTTGATGTTTTATATTTTATTGTTAATTTATGGTTGTTTGTAAGTGTAAGAACTTGTCGTTTTGTTGTGGATATGTCACAACCCATTTCCAAGCCATGACCAGCGTATGAGGCAAACCGTCTAAGAGAACCCGGCATATCTCGCACAAGCCTCATAGCACAAAACTTCTACCCAAATTCATATTCTATTTAGTAATTAAACAATGTTTAATAAAAGCTTAAGCCTCATTTAAATAAGTAAAACATTTATAATATCACATACAGAAGATATATCAAAATAAAATCATTTGTAATATCATAAACAAGAAGCAAAACCCACAGAAATTCGGTGCAGAGCATCTACCAAACATACAAACTGAACTCGATCAAAAGGGCACTCATTACTAAATGGGACTCCTCACTGAGTGTTGCTGAGATGATAAATTAAACTCCGATTAACCTGAAAAATATTAAAGGGGGAGTGAGAAAACTCAGTGAGGGATGACGCTCTAAAATGCATCTGGGACCTCACACAAACTGTTTTGAAAACAGGTTGAAAATACCACATGCAGGTATAGTCAAATATACATATATACACGTTATGTAAGCAATAGCATTTCAAAAACCATTTCAAAGCCATTCGTAAACAAAGCATACAACATACATACATACATACATACATACATTCAAGAACTAAGCAAATCTTTCAAAAGCATTTTCAAACCTTATCAAATTAGCATACTTCAAAAATAAAGTGAAATTCTTTAGAAAACTTTTTAGTTTATCAGAAGTTCCAAAAATAAAAGTCCAAAAGCCCTTTTTAGCTTTATCAAAAATTCCAGTACAGAAGTCAAAAAAAAGAACTTTTAGCTTAGTAGAAATTTCAGAATTAGAAGGTTACCATATAAGCACAATATGTTGGCATCCATGAGAGTATGACCACTAAGGCGAATATAGTCACTAAGGCACAGGCATATATACATGGTCACTAAGGCGCAAGAGTAGCCATCTAGACTATATCCAATACTGGATCAAGCAGAATTATACTAATATTTCTAATAACGAATAAATAAAATAATAATTCGTATTTCAAAAACAAAGGAAAACCTTTTCAAGCAAAGGCATGCAGAGCAGACAAATACTTACAATTCAACTTCCTTAGAAGCATAAAATTTTTCAAAAACAGAGTATCATTATTATTCTAAAATTCAAATAAATTCCCAAAAACATATTTCATTATTTACCGAAATTCAGAAAATTCCAAAAACAGTTTCAAATCAAACAAGTCCTCACGTAGGCCAAATTTTAGGATTTTCAATTCTTTATTTATTCTGTATTACATGTCATGGTCATAGCATAACAAAAACAGATAAGTTTAGAAGACATAGTCTATGTGTCTGAAGTCGACATCGCACTCACTTGAATGCTGAGCTACCAATATCTGAATCACTGACCACCAGTCGATGACTGGTCAACTCAGAAATCGGACTAAGCTGAAACAGAGTATTTTACAAACAGATCAAACACAATGATTGTGACAATACAGAATATGCATGAAATGCAAATGCAGACTTAAACGCCAATGGTGTTAGAAATCCTATACCAATTGAAAATCTAACACTCACATCGAAATTCGAACCTTGATGTAAAATTATAGTTTGGTACCTCACTTTTGAAAATCATAATTCAGTCCCCAAATTTTTCAAAATTTACCAATAAATTCTTGAAATATTTCTATTATCAAATCAAACCTCAAAATATTCAGAAACTACATTCTAGTCCCCAAACTTGTAAAATATTAAGTTTAGTCCCTTTGAAAAATTACCCGAAAAGTCCTTCTCTCAATTTAACCAATAAAAATTGTTTTATAACATTCACATAGGTTAATATCAACCTCAAGAACTCAAATGTACAATCGGTTTCTAAAAAACAACTTAAAATCATCATTAATTAGCTCAAAACCGAATCAAACCCTAACCCTTTAAAAAACTAATCAAATCTCTCAAAACTAAGTTTTATCTAGGTTCCTCTAATCTCAAATAATCATACTATAACAATCTTCAATAACCATTCCAACATAAATCATCAAAATCCGAAACCCTAAGCAATTTTGGACTAAAATGAGATTATGAAATTAAATGCATAAAATGAGTGAAAAAAGAGATTGGAATGGAAATATTAGCTCCAGAGATGTTTATAAATGTTGGGGAAGTAAATAGGAAGTTAGAGAATCGGTATTAGAGTGAGAGATAGTGAAAAATGAGACTTACAGACGAAAGGGTCAGGTTTTGGAGGTTTAAGACTACCATGGATCGAAGCGCACTATTTTAGTGTTTTTCAAAGGCAACGTACATTATTTTCTCATGCAACGTACGTCTTGAGATCACAACGTATGTTATTGTGGTAAAATTACATCCAAAAGCTTCTATTTTGAAAAGTAGCAGCACAACGTACGTTACAAAACAATCAACGTACGTTAATCATCTTTCTTCCCAGATAACATACGTTGTGAAATAATTCCATATGACATACGTCTCACAACTTTCAATGTACTTTTCATGCTTCAGACAACATTCTGCGATTTCCTTCACTTTCGGACACTTGTCGAATCATTCTCGATGCTCAACAACACCTAACCTTTCAGAAATAACATCTCCAAACATCCAAACGTATGAGAATCAAATTGGAAATGAGCTAAGATTATTCGAAATCGAATGGTGTTCCACCTGAGACCTTATCGAAATTGGTCATAACGCTACAAAAAATCGATTAGAACAGGTGGGATATTACAAGATATTCTGTATGTATATGTTGAATGTCTTTATGTGTTGGTTGTTGTTTACATTTGTTTATATTTATTTATATCTTGTTGTTTTGTTGTTTATATTTGTGATTTGTTGAATATATATATATATATATGTCAGCATTTTTCATTTATCAAGATTTATGTGTTTTTTGTTAATGCATACGTTCAAATTTTGTTAATTTATTGCTAGATTTTTTCATTATTGTTAACATCATGTTTGATTGTGTAGCATTAGTTTGGGAGGTTTTTAGTATTATTTAATTTAAGTTCAAATGATTTTTTATTTTAATAAGTGTTGAAAGTTTTGTGATATTTTGTATGTGATCTATTTATTTGTTGCTGATACATTGTTGATATGCATGCATTTCCAGGGAATGAAGAAGGTTGTTGTTGCCCCTATTGTTAAGGTACGCATTTGTTTAGATGTTTTATTGAGTTTTATTTTTTTAATTGATTAAGTTTTTACGTAATGATATTATGTGTTTGTAATCTACAGGAAGGTGAATGTTATCTAGGGCCTAAGCATTATTTCCAGCAAGAATTATATATGACGGGTTTGGTAGTGATTTTGTTCTTGATAATATTAGGAGGGTTTTAAGTGGTAAACAGTTGGATATGTTTTCAAAAACTTGTTTTGGTCATTTTCTGAACTTAAAGCCACTTAAGTTACAATTAAATTTAGTGCATAGTTTGTTATTAAGGGAGATTAAATAGTCGAATAAGAATGAGTTTTAGGTAGATATGGCAGGTCATTCTCTTCAGCTTGGGTGGTGAGTTTGGCCTTGTGACAAGTCTAAACATTTTTTCAAAGGAGATTAGGAGTAATTTTAAGATTGATAATCCAACACTAAGGACAAAGTTTTTTGGTTTAAACAAAAGGGTTACCAATGGGTTGCTTGAACAGGTTTTCATTTGTGGGAATTTTCTGTTTGAAAAGGATGTTGTGATGCTTGCTGTTTTGTATTTTGTGGAGTGTTATTTGTCATCTGGTCCTACAAACAAGAATGTTTGTTATAGTAATTTTGACCTTGTAGAGTCAGGGGGATACCAAAATTATTCTTATGGGAGAAAAATATTCTTGGAGACTAAGATCATGGAATGATGATGTTATTGTTAGGAAAAAATGGTTCTTTTATTCTATGAAGCATTTTGTATTGTCTTTCCAAATGTGGTTTTTTGAGTGTTGTTCATATTTTGATAGTCATTTTGCTCTTAAATATAGTCATGATTGTTCAAGGATTTTGAGATGGTCTTGTTGGGAGAGGAGGTCATTTGATGATTTCAGATGTGAGCTATTCAGTCATGATTCTGGCATTGTAAGTTTTTTTTGTGCTATACTGTATATATTTTTATTTAATCTCTCTAATTATATGTTGTGTTTTTATTGTGCAATTGTTGTGTATATTTTTTGTGTGTTTGTGTATATGTTCTTTATATGTATGTATATGTTATTTATAGTTGGTTGATATGTTGTAGATATATTGTAAGTGGCTTTAAGTTCAGAAAATGACCACTTAACTTGTGATATTTATTATACATTTTTAGTATTATGGTCATTTTCTGAACTTAAAGCCACTTAACTTGTGATATTTATTATACATTTTTAAACTAGTACCCACAACCTACATGATACTAAAAATGTGTTTATATGTTGTATATTTGGTATTGATATATTGTTTATATGTGTTTATATGTTGTTGATATATTGTTTACATGTGTTTAGATATTGTTTATAAGTTATTTTATATATACTTTGAGTGTTTATATGTTTTATATATGTTGTTGATATATTATTTATATGTGTTTATTTATTATTTATATGTTTTTTATATATTGTTTAGATATGTTTATATGTTATTTATAGCTTGTTTATATAGGTTGATATGTTCTTGTTTTGCTTATGTTGATGTTGGGTGTTATTTATAGCTTTTTTATATAGTTTACTTATATTTGAATTATGTTTATGATATTCCTTTTTCTTGTTTGTTATTTGATTATTAAGAAATGAATTTTTCATTCATGATGCTACGAGTGAACTTAGTTTTTATATATTGTTTATATAGCATTTATAACTTATTTATATGTTGTTTGTATATTTTTTATATATTGATTATATGTTCAATTTGTTTATCTCTTGTTGTATGCTGCATATGCTGTTTATTTATTATTTTTATATTGTTCAAATGTTGTTTATATACTGTTAGAAGTTGTATTTATGTTGTTATGATATTTATTATACATTTTTAGTATCATGTAAGTTGTGGGTACTAGTTTAAAATTAAATGATTTTGATTTTATCAAAGAATTAGAAAAAGCTGAGAAAGATATAGTTTCAATAGTAAAGTTAGCAAAGGGGGATGACGATGAAAATGTATTTTTTTATTTGTATTTCTTTGTATGTTCTAGTTTATTTTTTCATTTTGTGTAAAATTCTCGTTGAAATCATACTTTTGTCTTTGTTATGATTTTGAAGGATGGTGACAATGCAAAAGTTGATGTTGATTTAAAGACTACAACTCCAAAGGCAGTGAAAAGGAAGAGAAAGCATGGCCTATTTTTATATTCCCTTATGATGTGCCATTTGGGACATCTTTTGAGAAGGGCAAATCTACTAAGAATGTGTTACCTTATGCTTTAGGTGATTTGATTGGGGCAACTAGTGTTGATTATGCTTCTTCCAGTGATTTTATTGATTGGTTATGCTTTGGTCATTTAAAGGGGAAAAAGGGCAACAAGAAGTAAGTGTTGGTTTATAGTTTTTTATGTGGTTGTTCTCTGTCATTGTTTATTATATATTTTTATGTTATTTGCAGGGGTATTTATAATGTGAAAGCTGATAAAATGGATCCACCATGTGATCTTAGTGTTGCAACGATTAGATCAAAGACATGATTCTATTGATTGGCTAATCCAGAAGAACTAATTGAATCAAGCATAAGATCTTTTTTTCATTTTAAGGTAATACATGTTTTGTAGCTCTCATGTTGTGGTTGCTGGTTATTTATGTTTTGTATATGTTTTTTGCTTTGTGCAGCATCTTGATGTTATTTTTTATCATTTGAGGAGGAAGGGAAAGTTATTGGAGAAGTCAGGTGGTTTAAGGTTTACAACAACTGATAATTGTTTTTATAAAAAATACAAGTTTTGTATAAATTTTTTTGTTGAAATGGCAAAAATGCTGGTTTAATACAGTTTGGTGACCATTTAGTTGGTTACATGACTAGACATATAATGAGATGTGATAGGGAGTGGTGTTTAGTTGACCATGTGCTTTTCCCGATTCATATTTCTAGTGCTGGTGGTAGATTAGATAATTGAGTATTAGGTAGATTTTTTTCAAAGAGAGGTGCATATATGTCTATAACTCATTGAGATCAAAGAGGATTGAGCAAGCACTACAAGAAAAAGCCAGAATTGTGACAAGACATTAGTGATGAAATATTTTTTGTCTGAATTTTGCGAAGAATTGGTCGCAAAAATACTGGGTTGACTATTTTGAGACCAATTTCGTTGCAAAACTTTTGCGACCACAAGAATTCGTCTCAAACAGTTGGCGGGAAACTTCTTGCCAACTGTTTGCGACACATTTTACGACAAAGTGACATTTTGTCACAAAACGTTGCAACCAAATGTTTGTTCGTTACAAATTTTTACGACCAAATGTCATTTTGTCACAAATGTTTGCGACAACGACAAAATGTCATTTTGTCGCAAGATGTTGCGACAAAATGACTTTTTGTCACAAAATAGTGGCCAAGTGATTTGTTCGTCACAAAATGGCTACATTTCATATTTTGTTTATTTATTATAATGTATTGTCTATGATATTATCTGTAAAATTTTTGTTTGTTTTAATAATATATTTCATAATTTTTATAGCAATAATTCATCAAAAAACATATTTTTTGGTAATGTGAACAAATATAAAATATCTGCTACTGTATGTTTTTTTAATGGAAATACATGCAAATTTAGTGACCAATTGGTTGCAACAATTAGGGACCAATTGGTCACAAAATAATTTAGTGACCAATTGGTGGCAAAGTTTGTGACCAAATGGTCGCAAACTTATTTAGTAACCAATTGGTCTCAAAATGGCTACATTTCATAATTTGTTTATTTATTATAATGTATTGTCTATGATATTATTTGTAAAACTTCTATTTGTCTTAATGCTATATTTCATAATTTTTATCCCAATGATTAATCACAAAATATATTTTTTAGTGATGTGAACAAATATAAAATATTTGCTACTATATGTTTTTCTTCTAAATGGAAATACAAGAAAATTTAGTGACTAATTAGATGCAATATTTGTGACCAATTGGTCGCAACAACTGTAGTGACGAATTGGTCACAACAATTAGTGACGAATTGGTCACAAAATAATTTAGCTACCAATTGGTCACATCCTTTGTGACCAAATGGTCGCAAACTTATTTAGGGACCAATTGGTCACAACACAATTGGTTGCAAACTTTAGTGACAAAATTGGTCGCAACCACTTTGTTTTCACCTATTCTAATTTTTTGATGA
>CAODLS010092608.1:0-10007 GCA_948243855.1 Flueggea neowawraea | reverse complement strand
GCAAATAATTTCACAAAAGTATAAATTCGTCAATGTAAAATGAATTTATTGTTGTACTGTTACAACTACATTTTGGTTGTAACAAAAGTGTGTACAGGGCCACACGAAAATGTCCAAAAAATGATGGTTCGGTTTATGCATATGTTATACTCATGTTGGGCAATACTCCGTAAAGCACCTACACTACTTAGCCCTATTCATATGTATACAAAAATAGACATACAGGAAAAACATATACATAAGCCCAAAAAATAATGCTACTGTACATTCATATTTGCACCTATGCTATGTGCACCACAAAATATTCACCTACACCCTAATATGAATAACTAGTTCATGTGTTGCTGTAGCTAACATACTTTTTTTAGAGTTCCTTTGCTTCAATTCTTTGCTTTTTCTTACCTAAAAAGCATTGATAAGCAATTGCTCCTAGTATACTGTGTAACATTCCACCCATTTTGGTTAGGATTCCTGTAGATTTCTGACCAAGTCTGATTGATCTTGAAGATAATTGGACGCATTTTGTCGAGGATTAGGTGTCATTAAACGTCGAGGGAGGTTCGATGCATGTGGGGAAGCGTGAAATGTCGAGTGTGTGATGGGAGAGTGAACAACATACGCTTTACATTGAGGAAGACGTACGTTGTCTAGAAAAGAAGCATAACGTATGTTGTAGAGGTAAGACCTACATTATCTGGACACGAGGATGATCAACATACGTTGGCTGGGAACGACGTACGTTGAGATGTGTTTTCCTCGAAACAGTGGCTACTGCATGCATCACAATATGCGTTGCGAGGCACGACGTACGTTGTGAACCACCACAACGTACATTGTCACTGAATATGATATACATTGCCTTTGAAAATGTCGAAATTGTGCATTTTGATCTACAGCTTTTAAAACGCCCAAACCCGACGTTTTTTCGTCATTTTTCACTCAAATCACTCTCAAACTCGTCTAAAATCCTCTGCATTGCTCCCCTAATGTTCCCAATCCATTTCTGAGGTAATATTAACATCCTTTCGTGGTTTTAAACTAGTTTTCATGCATTAATTCATGACATCAATCTTTGGTCGAATCTCTCTAGAGTTCAGATCTGATGATTCTGAGTTAATGGATGTTAAATGATGTTAGAATAGGTTAGAGGGGACTTGTATGAACACGATTCAAGTTTTAAATCAAGTGATTTGGTGAGTTTTTGGAAAAGCTAGGGTAGTTTCGAGTTTTGTTGATTTTAGGATGATTTGGTGTTTAGTTTTAGAAATTGTGGTTGGATTCGTGTTCAGGGGGTGAACTTGAGTTGGGATGCATGTTCGATTTCATCGGGTCTCGAGCGGAACACAATTTTAGCATTTTCACAAATATTTTCTGTCGCGACAGAATTGGGATATTTTTGCAATTACTTTTTGTTGTTGATAGATTTGTAAATTTTAGAGAGTTAAGGGATGGATTGTGATTTTTGGAATCATAGGGACATACTTGTAATTCTACGAGTCAAAGATTAATTCGCGATTTCTGAGAGTTATGGATAAAATTTGGGGATTCTGACTTATAAAATACGTGTTGGTAATCCCAAGACACTTCGATAACTGTTTCATAATTTGTCGAGTCTTGGGGACCAAAATGTAATTTTACACTGGTCGGGGACCAAACTGTAATTTTACGTAGATTTTGAATTTTGGGTCGAAAGTGATAGATTCACTTTTGGATTATATTTAGAGCGACTCTGAGGGTCCACATTCGCATTGCATTTTCATATCATGCATTACGGTATTACTACAGTACCACATTTTGATAATTGTTTGGCTATATTTGTACAGCTCCTTGTGGTTGTCAGTACGAGCAGCTACCCACTAGTGGAGTTTGACTGGTGATCTTCGCTTGGACTCTCAGGTGAGAGAATAGTAGCTTCAGATACATAGGATGCGTCCTTTGAAAATTTATTATGTTTTTATGCGCACCAGCGTTGGTGTTACCGTCGGGATCTGGAGGTTTTACGATGTATTGCTATCCATCGAGAGTTGGCTTAGGTTGTGTATTGATGCAACATGGTAAGGTACTTGTCTATGCATCGAGACAGCTCAAAAGGCATGAACAGAATTACCTGACGCATGACTTGGAGATAGCGACAGTGGTGTTTGCTCTCAAAATTTGGAGACATTATCTGTACGAGGAGACTTTTGAGATCTTCACAGATCATAAAAGTCTGAAGTACATTTTCGGGCAGTAGGACCTGAATCTGAGATAGAGACATTGGCTAGAGTTGATAAAGGATTATGATTGTACCATATCATATCATCCTGGCACAACTAACATTGTTGTCGATGCTCTAAGTAGGAAGTCAGTGGGTAGCTTAGCTCATATCTCTGTTGAGAGATAACCTGTAGTGTTAGAATGGTAGCATCTGATGGAATCTGTGGTTGAGCTACAATTTGATGATTTTGGAGCCTTGTTTGGACATGTTGAGGTGATGCCTATGTTATTGGATCGAATCCAAGAGGCTCAGAAGGAGGATTCGGAGATGCAGAATTTAATCGAAAGAGTTAGATCATCTGGTGTACCAGGGTTCAACATTGATGATTCAAGAGTCCTTTGGTTTGGGACGAGGTTGTGCGTATCATCGTCTGGTGGATTGCGCGAGGAGATTATGACTAAGGGTCACAACTCCACCTATTTTGTACACTCGGTGTACATCAAGATGTATTGAGATATTCGAGAATCCTATTGGTGATCAGGGATGAAGAAGGACATAGCTAAATTTGTTAACCAGTGTTTGACCTGTCAGCAAGTTAAGTTTGAACACCAGTGTCCTTATGGATTGATGTAGTAGTTACCTCTTTCGGAGTGGAAGTGGGATCGCATTACCATGGATTTTGTGGTTGGACTGCTGAGGACATCTTCGGGATACGATTCCATGTGGGTGATAGTGGACCGATTGACAAAAATGGCAAATTTCTTGTCTGTCAAGACGACATATGGAGTGGCACGGTTGGCGAAGTTGTATATCGACCGGATTGTATGTCTGCACGGGGTACCAGTCTCTATAGTGTTTGATAAGGGACCTCAGTTCACTTCACGGTTTTGACGTAAACTACAAGAAGAGTTAGATACTCGGTTGGATTTCAGTGCTGCTTTTCATCCGCAGATTGATGGTCAGTCAGAGTGCACGATTCAGACCTTAGAAGACATATTGAGGGCGTGTGCTATAGATTTTGCGGGGAGTTGTGATTCCCATTTGCCTCTGGTAGAGTTTGCATTCAATGATTCGTACCATTCGAGTATTGAGATGGCTCCTTACGAGGATTTGTACGGGAAGAAGTGTAGATCTCCCTTATGTTGGGTCGAGGCCAGTGAGAGAAAGCCTCTAGGCCCATATCTGATTTTGGAGACGACAGGGAAAGTGAGATTGATCCAGCAGAGGATCCAGACTGCTTACAGTCCTTAGAAGAGTTACGCTGACCCAAAACGTAAACATTTAGAGTTAGAAATTAGAGACCATGTATTTCTCAAGGTGTCACCAATGAAGGGTTTCATGAGATTTGGAAAGAAGGGCAAGTTGAGCCAAAGATACCTTGGTCCGTTTGAAGTCATAGGTCGTGTTGAGGCCGTGGTGTATGAGTTGACATTGCCGCCTCAGTTTGCTTCTGTTCATCTGGTGTTCCACATATCACTTTTGAGAAAGTATGTTCTTGACCCGTCTCATATTCTGGCACCTCAGTCCGTGGAAGTCCGATCCGACTTATCTTATGATGAGGATCCTATAAGGATTGTCGATTGGCAAGTTAAGAGGTTACGGAACAAGAAGATTGCTTCTGTAAAAGTGATATGGAGACGTCATTCTGTTGAGGAGGTCACTTGGGAGGCTGATGAAGAGATGCGGTGCAAATATCTGCAGTTGTTTGACGCAGCCGATTCGTAGGTCAGTGCGTTCGTTTGTATTCTTGCATGTCATATTCATTTTTTCATCATCATGTTGCATACTGGTACGTAAGCTGAGTGTTGGTTATACACTATTTATGTTATAAGGCGGATAACCTAGACCTTTGTTTAGGTTATTTTGGAGATCTAGAATTGATCTCAGTTTTGAGTTATTTTGTTTTAAAATTCGAGGACGAATTTCTTTTGAGGGGGGAAGTATGTAAATTTTTGCCCATTTCGGTTAGGATTTCTGTAGATTTCTGATCAAGTCTGATTGATCTTGAAGATAATCAGACGTATTTTGTCTAGGATTAGGTGTCATTAAACCTTGAGGGAGGTCCGATGCACGTGGGGAAGCATGAAATATCGAGTGTGTGATGGGAGAGTGAACAACGTACGTTATACATTGAGGAAGATGTATGTTGTTTGGAAAAGCAATATAACGGACATTGTAGAGGTAAGGCGTACATTATCTGGACACGCGTATGATCAACGTACGTTGGTTAGACATGACGTTCGTTGAGATGTGTCTTCCTCGAAACTGTGACTACTGGAGCCATCATAACGTGTGCTGTGATGCACGACGTACGCTGTGAACCACCACAACGTACGTTGTCACTGAATATGATGTACGTTGCCTTTGAAAATGTCAAAATGGTGTGTTTCGATCTGCAGCTCTTAAAACACCCAAACACGACGTTTTTTGTCATTTTCACTCAAATCACTCTCAATCTCGTCTAAAATCCTCTGCATTCTTCCCTAACGTTCCTAATCTATTTATGAGGTAAGATTAACATCCTTTCTTGGGTTTAAACTAGTTTTCATGCATCAATTCATGACATGCAATCGTTGGCTGAATCTCTCTAGAGTTTGGATTTTCTGATGATTCTGAGTTAATGGATGTTAAAGGATGTTAGAATAGGTTAGAAGGGACTTGTATGAACACGATTCAAGCTTTAAATCAAGTGATTTGGTGAGTTTTTGGAATAGCTAGGGTAGGTTCGGGTTTTTATTGATTTTAGGATGATTTAGTGTTTATTTGTAGAAACTGAGGTTGGATTCGTGTTCAGGGGGTGAACTTGGGTTAGAATGCATGTTCGATTTCATCGGGTATCGAACAAAACACAATTTTGGCGTTTTTGCAAATATTTTCTATCGCGGCAGAATTGGAGTATTTTTGCAAATACTTTTTGTTGTAGTTAGATTTGTAAATTTTAGAGAGTTAAGGGATGGATTGTGATTTTTGGAATCATAGGGACTGTCTTGTAATTCTACGAGTCAAATCTTAATTCGCGATTTCTGAGAGTTTGGGATAGAATTTAGGGATTCTGACTTATAAAATACGTGTTGGTAATCCCAGGACACTTCGGGAATTGTTTCATAATTTGTCGAGTCTCGGGAACCAAAACGTAATTTTACACTGGTCGAGGATCAAACTGTAATTTTACGTAGATTTTGAAGTGTGGGTCGAAAGTGGTAGATTCACTTTCGGATTATATTTAGAGCGACTTTGAGAGTCCACATTCGCATTGCATTTGCATGTCATGCATTACGGTATTACCACAGTACCACATTTTGATAATTGTTTGGTTATATATGTACAACTCTTTATTGTTGTCAGCACGAGCAGCTACCCACCAGTGGAGTTTGACTGATGATCTTCGCTTGGACTCTCATGTGAGAGAATAGCAGTTTCAGACACATAGGTTGTGTTCTTTGAAAATTTATTATGCTTTTTATGTGTTCGTCTTATCAATGAAATTTGGATTAATAATTGTTTGATTAATTAATAAATTGGCTTACGTGATTATTAATGCTCAGTATTTTTGTTGATATATATATATATATTGGATTAGGGACACCTAACTACAAGGTAACGTAGCCTTTGGTATACCAATTCCTTGTCAAGGCCCAGTTACCAAGGTATATGGTAGTCGTGCGTCCGGCCAGACCACGTATTTTGTTTGATCTGATGGGTGGCTCTGTCCCCATTCTGTTATCTACCTGTTTTGGTCCCTATCCACCTCTGTTACATACTCTATATATGTATATTATGTATTCTGTCTGTTGCATGTTATATGCTCTGGTTGCGAAATATTTCAAAAATTATTTTAAAGGAATAATATACATAGAGTGTATATGTATGTACTTGTATTTATATTGTATGTGGTATTTTCAAATATTTCAAAATAGACTCTGTGACGCACGTATGAGGCGATCTGGAGTGTTATTCCTCACTGATTTTTACTCACCCTTTAACATTTTCAGGTTGGTTTTGGAGTCTACACCCGTTCAGCGTTCCATCTCATCGAGGCGTCCGGCTATTGGTGAATGGCGCCCTTTTGGTCGGGCTCCTCTCCTCGACTTAGAGCTCAACATCGATACACTGTTGGGTTGTTGGGTTTCCACATTTTGTATTTTGAGTTATTTATTTATCTATTTTGTCTATCATGTTTTATACTCTTATATTTTATTTTATTATTATATATATGAGTTATATTTCTTATATAAATGGTTTTATAATGTTTTAATAAAGAAATGGCTAATAACAAATGAATGGGTAGTTGTCTGTATCTCTAAGGCTTGTGCGAGATGGGTCAGACTCACATAGATGTTCCACCCCGTACGCCGGTCAAGACCTAATTTTGGGTCGTGACATACTATGTCATAAGCCTCGCTGGTGCAAAGCCAATGCATAATGTCCTTTCTAATCGAACTACTCATGCTGTCAAACGACATGGTAATCTGAAAAGATAAAATGATGAATTAATTGATTGTTTATCCATGTGTTTTATAGTAACCAGAATGAGAATGCGAAGAATTTCACTCACCATACGTCGAAAATCAACAGTGAATCGCATGTACTGTATGACGTATATGTTGCAGTCATACCTAAAAGAATTTGATTATGTAAATAACATTACAGGTTTAAATTGAAGTTGTTGTTATACATGTAGCCCAAAATAGAGATTTCACTCACGTGTTAGCTTGTTGCCGCACATCGAGCACTTCAATTGGAAAAGATTCAACGTTTGATTTCGCAAACAAGAACCACAAGTCAAAACATGAGTGTTGGATCAATTTGTTTAGGAATTGAAGCTGCAAAAATAGTGGTTTCAAAACTCAATTTACAATACCTATTGAAATTACAAACCAATGTATCATAGATTAAGATCATATTTATCATTAAAAAAGCTTACCACTTTTTTGCAGTCATTTGTACGTGGAGTTTTGTCTCGTAACTTCAAACTATCCAACAAAAACGCTTTCCTTTGGATAGTGTCAATAACAAACAAATACCAGTGGCCGACGTTAGCCTCATCCCCATGAAACATTGGGATACACACCTACGAAAGGATTTGTAAATCATCATACATCTTCAAGTTAATAAAAGAAGATCTTCAAGTGAGAAATGTACAAAGCAAACCATAAAACGTAATATAAAACGAAAGTATGGTCAGAATATACCAACAAAGAAATACATACATATTTGTACACCAAAAAATTATATGTAGCTAAATTATGCAACCTAAGAGACTACCAATTGAATGATAGAGTGGTTAATGGGTTCAATCGACAAATGCTAAGGAATTAAAAGGCAACATATTTTGTCAATCTAATTTTTTTGTCAAGTCAGATGAGATTGTGAAGTTGACAAGCGTGGTAAACCTGGTTCACATTAGACAATTTGCCGGTATAAGGCTTGTTCCTGCGGTAACTCTTCACCATATTGTTGACGTTGATGGAGTCCACAGTCTTGGCTGCCAACACTGCTTGCTACAAATGTAACATACAAATTCAATGGGTAATTGTTCGTTAAAGTTGGAACGTAAAATTGCAATAGAGGCCACACATTTGTTTATGTTAAACTTACTGAAAAATATGTGGTCATATGCCAGTAGTACTAAAAGTTCTGACGCCCATAGGTTTGTTGCTTTGCCAACAAATAAACTGCTAAATTTATCACCTACAATTTAATAAATCAATATTAATATTCCCTAGTTAACATCAATTTTTCCAATATGGACAGTATCAGTCACATGGCAGTGTGGTTTCAGGCATTCCAAATCTTTACGTGTGGCAAAGTGATCGTCACAGAAAAAGATGTCATAGAAAAAGATGTCATAATTTAAACCACAAAAGAGGTATGACGAGCATAAGAAGAAACAACGCATCACCTTAGTTCAAATCGGTTACCATTCTACATGAAATCATAAATGTCAGCTATAGGATCATCTAACAGTTGAACAACGGGCCTCGTAGTCGAGTCGCCATTGTCCCGCTAATTAAACAAAGTTAAAACGAAAAATAAAAATAAGGCCACAAAATCCAATACAATACACAATTTAACACACCTAGACAACGATCCATATCTCTCTAAGAATTAGGAAAACTGTACACAACAAAGTCAAACACATTTGTACCAAACAAACTGAGTTGTGTACTTTTTTAGGCTATACCAAGAAAAGTGCTCCTGCCTTTTTTCCTTTCTTCTTCCCTTTTGCATCAGCTTCAATTATATACGGTGGTTGTAGCGACTTCCCCTTCTTTAGCTTAGAAGTGTTACGCAATCCAAGTTGTTTTCGTTTTCTTGTTGTTTTGTCGGGCGATATCTGCACTACGGAATTGTTACTTTCAATAGAGGTGCCATCATCAACCTACAACAATGGAGCAACATCAAATAGGCAAGGATGTAAAAATTGGGTTCACACAAAGGATAACTTCAATAGAAACTAAAAACATGGTTATGTAAGGAATTTTTCATTATTCCTTGAATAACTACAAAACAGTACTACAAAATTCAAAAATTTGTTACAAGGAAAATGGATGGCTTGCCAATACATTTTCAAAATACTATTGATATTCACAAAATAAAAACTGCACAAAAAATACAGACAATAATTGTTTTGCTAAATTTATCTGTAAAATCAAACAACCATATATGGCTTTCAACAGAAAGTTGCAGTAATTATTGACATCAGCTATTCAAATGTTATCATCCCATATAAACAGAGAAGAAGAGCACAAAAATACCTCTAGTTACTTAATTTTGTTTACTTTTAGTAAAATATACGATATTATGTAAAATGTCAAAATATTTAAGCAACAACTACTCAAATTTAGTAAGATATAACCGAATTAAGTAACATACCAGTAACTAAATATTATTACCTTTACATAATGTCATATAATTAATGTCTACAATATAGTTTACCTCTTTAGCTTTTAATCTTGTCACAATTGTTGCTCTCCCCACAATCGGTTTCCTGGTACTTTTCCTTAAGTAAACATTCACTGCTTTTCGACTGTCGGTAATGCCATTTTCAATGTCCACCTCCACCATTTCATTTGGCTCTTCTTTAAAAGAACCATATTTCCTATTTTTGTTTCTTTGATTCCCTCAATTGCTTCCTCCTTGTCAACTCCGACATCTTCCACGTCTATTCCCGTAAGAGGAGAAGGTCTGTAGAAATCTTTCAAGTTGCCCGCGCAGCCAATAACTTGTTTTGGGTAGCCTTTTGCAACCTCATTCTCATCTGGACACGATCTTGAAATTCCCTCTTCCATAGCATGTTCAGCTTCCAAATTGTCAGCCTTTTCATTGGGCATACAAAGGGGACATGGAGCTTCATTTTTCAATCCGTCCAAATCTTTTGCTGAACCATCCACTTGGATATCTTGTTGTTCCCTAACAATGACAACAATCTGCTCAATAATCAAAACAAGTTCTTGGACTTGTTTCTCAATACGTTCAAGCCTCCTCTCATGTGTATTAATCTTCTGCAACACTGTGCTCATAGTCACACTGCCACCCATATCATCCATGGAACTTCTCTGACCATGCATACCATTTTGTACAAATATATTTTGGTCTTCATCCACATCCGTGTCAACCAAGCTCACCTATTGAAATCATCAAGAAATCAACTCAAATCAAGTGCTCCGTAGGAGATTGATTCTAAAAGGCTTATAACTACATAAAGAAATCCATCTATAATTACCTCGTTCTATTAATATTTTTTTACAATAAATAACAAAATAATCATCTAGATGTGTTACCATTTCATGTAATCTAATAGTTAAAC
>CAODLS010092372.1:0-17848 GCA_948243855.1 Flueggea neowawraea | reverse complement strand
TGATTTGTTAGATGCTCCACACACCGGATTACTGTGGGTTTTGTTTAGATTTTTGATATTTCAAATGATTTAATTTGAAAATTAAATTCCGCACTTAATATTATGTATGATTTGTTTTTAATAAACAAATATTATATTTTATTTGTTATTCATATTTATTTAAATATGAATCTGGGTAGAAATTTTGTACTATGAGGCTTGTGCGGGACGAGCCGGGCTCCCATAGACGGTTCATTTCGTACGCCGGTCGCGGTCCCTGGAATGGGTCGTGACAGGGTCGTTGTTGGGTTACTGGGTCATATTTTGTATTTTGGGATTTATAATTATTTTTGATATATATATATATATATATTTCACACTTACTGGATATATGATTTGATTATGTATTATTAATTTACGTATATTTTTAGTATAAACGTTTTCTTCCACTTACGAATATTTTGGATAAATATATGCTTTTGGGTAGAATGTCTAAATCTCTGAGGCTGGTGCGAGATGGACCAGGCTTCCGGGTCGGTCTATCTTGTACGCCGATCATAGTCCGAAAAAGGATCGTGAAAATTCGAGTGAACGTGGGTGAATGGGCCATTTTGAACCTTTGGTTGCGAGTTACTCGAGTAGAATGTTGTGTTACTCGAGTAATCGAGAGTTGAGTCACGCGAGTAATGGTGGTATCACTCAAGTGGGTTCATGCTTCATTGATGTTCAGGAAACGAGACTTACTCTAGTAAGCGGGGCCAAAAATTACCCTAAAGCAAGACTTACTTGAGTAACGTTTTGAGTTACCAGAGTAAGTACTGAGACAACACGGGTACTTAGCAAAACTTTGAGTTTTGTTGTCTTGGCCTATTAAATAACCCTACCCAACTCCTCTTCGTCATTTGCTCCCGCAAACCACCACATTTACTTCGAAGTTCATCTCTCCTACTCTTCCATTGCCTATCCTTCTCTCCAGTTGATTCTTTGAGGTAATATCTATCTTCTTTCACTTATTTTGCTTCCATTTTCTTATTGTGTAAATGGATTTGTTGGGCATTTTTTGGAGTGACGAGTTGGGCTAGGGTTTTGAGATTTGGTTTGATTCGTAATGTTTTTGGTGGAATGATTGTTAGGGGTTGTAAAATCGGGTCTTTGGGAGTCTAGAAACACATAGGTTAAGCTTGAAATCATAAGAATCATATATGTTCATAAATGGGTTTGAATCATTTCGAGTTTAGTTGATTTTGAATGATTTCGAGTTGTATTGTTGGATTGGAGTATAGGTCCATGTTCTGGAGGTTGGTTAGAGCCAATATGGGTGATTGGTAACATTTTTGGTCATTAAATCATGTTAGACGAATTCTAAAAATTTCTGGGAAGGGACTTACTTGAGTAAGATCTTGACTTACTCGAGTAAGCCAAGTGGTCAGTTACTCGAGTAAGTCATTGGCCTACTCGAGTAAGTCAAGAGGGAAGTTACTCGAGTAAGCCTCTGGTTCACTCGAGTAAGTCATAGTTCTGGGGGCTAAACTTGTAATTTTTTTGTATTTCGCGATTTCTGAGAGTTAGGGGTCTAATTTGGCAATTCTGACTACTTGGAGGACTAGTTAGTAATTTGAGAATACCTTGCGGGCCATTTTGTAGTTTTTCAATCTCTGGGACTAAAACATAATTTTACATTGAATCAGAGACCTAGCTGTAATTTTGCATAGATTCCAGATTTTGGGTCGATGGTGATAGATTCTCATCCAAGATAGACTTTCAGTGACTTTGAGGCTTAGCATTTGTATTTGTATACCGAACATACGGTATTATCACAGTACCATATTTTGATGATTGTTATATATGTATATGTTTCAGTTTCCTGTGCTTGTAAGCACGATCAACCACCCACTAACAGTGTTTGACTGGATCCTTAGCATCAGATACCAGATGAGTTAAATGGAAGATTCAGACACACAGGCTGTGTCTTCTAAATTTTATGTTTAAGCTATTTTCTGTTTATTTCTTGAAATTGATATAATTAATGGTTTGACTAATTAATAATCCGACTTATGTGCTTATTAAAATTTGGTTTTCGTTTTGATAAATAATACTTATATATGGTATATAAATATTTTTCTGTAAATTAACTCAGTTTTTGATATTCAATATTTATATAAGGCATATAAATATTTTCTGCAAAATGATTTATACTCTGCATGTGCGTTTGATATATATATGGTATATATATAAATACTTTAATATGAGGCATATGCACTACGTAAGGTAAACGTAACCTTTGTTATACCAATGCGCATTCAAGGCCCAATTACCAAGATTTTTGGTAGCCGTGTGTGCGGCCAGACGGTACTCAGTTTCAGTGTGATAGCAGAGTCCATCCTTATGATTTATTTATCAGTCAGTTTTAGGTCCCATATTTGTTTTCGATAGACAATGTATAGTATATATTTCTGTATACTTTTACCTATTGTTTGCTTTAGGTGAAACGATTTAAAAAATGAATTTTTGAATTATTATTCTGTAATAGCGTGTATACGTATATCTGCATGCGGTATTTCTAAACTGTTTTCAAAACGACTTTTGTGAGGCATGGAGCCGATCCGAAGTGTTGTTTCCTCACTATGGATTCTTACATCTTTATTTTTGTTTCTTGTCTATTTTCTTATATCTTATTTCTTAGGTCCTATTTTGGCATTCGGCAACCGTCCAACATCCTGATACCAGTGAGGCGTTCTACTTGATAGTGAGTTGTTTTTTGTTCGGGCTCTTTTTGTTTAATTATTTTGATTCGGGACAACTCTGTTACGTGGGTAAAACGTAACATTTGGTATACTAATGCTTTGAGAAATCCCAGCTACCAGGGATGTCAGTAGCCATGTGCCTCGGCCCAGCACATGATGTGGTATTGATTAGTGGCAGAGTCCACGTATATTGATCAGTGGTGGAGTCCACGTTTGATTTTGATATTGGTCCTATGTTAGATTTGGTTTGATATGATATTTGTGTTACATTATTTGAAACAAATATTTCGATATTTGTGCAATATGATTTGAAAAGAAATTTTTGATAATTACGATATATGACTTGCAAAAGAATATTTTGAGATTTGCGTTCTTGATTTGGAAATAAATATTTTGCACGTTGTTTGCCTTAGTTGCAAACGAGTTCAAAATGAATTCTCTAAACTACTATTTGATATTTAGTGTGTATATGTATATACACTTATATCTGCATGTGAAGCTTTCTAAATATTTTCAAAATGGTTTGTGTGATGCCCAGTGCCACTTTAGAGTGTCGTTTCCTCACTAGAGTTCTTACCCATTTCCTTTCTGTCTATTTTCCTGTATCCTTACTTGCAGATGATTTTGGTTGATTGCAATCTATTGGCATTCAACACCTAGTGAGCCATTCTACAGTTGTAGACAATTTTCTTTTGTTCGGGCTCAGTTATTATTATTTTGTTAGTTGCTCCACACCGGTCTACTTGTGAGTGCATGTTTTGTAGATTTATTTAATATTTAACATGATTTATTATTTATAAAATATTTTATTATTATGAAAACTTATGTTTTAAACAAGTTTGTATTTCTACTTATTAACCTAAATAAAATAATGGTTTTAATATGGTTTGAAATAAATTAGTTTTAGTTCTGTTCTTTGAGGCTTGTGCGAGATGGGCAGGGCTTTCACAGATGGTTTGCCTCATACGTCGGTCATGGTTTGGAAATGGGTCGTGACAGTTATCGTGACAACATGATTTTTGTTTTACAAAATGGCTTGCTTTGATTTGTCCTTAAGAAGAAGGAGATATGTGCAAAAGATTCATTTGGTATTGGTTATCATGAAAATGATTGTTATTATGCATGTGATTTGGTACTTTATGAGTGTAGCTATTTTCAACAAAAGGCTTTTAGGTGAAAGGAAAATCGATAAGAAACAACTTAGATTGGCATATTTATATAGGTTGGTTAAAGAAAGTGATGTGATCTGTAAAAATAAACTTCGCATGAACATACACACTTTTAATATATTATGTGAGATGGTTAGAGATATTGGAGGTTTAAAAAGAACTCAAAATATGACACTAGAGGAAATAGTGGCAATGTTTTTGTATACTTTATCTCACCACACAAAAAATAGAACAATCATCAACTATTTTATTAGAAGTTGAGAGACTATGAGTAGACAGTTTAACCTTTGCTTCAGAGCCGTTTTAAAGTTACATGATGAGTTACTTAAAAAGCATTTGCAATACCAAATGATTGTGATGACAATAGATGAAAGTGTTTCAAGGTAAATTTGCACAAGTCTTAACACATCTAGAAGTAATATTAATATGTAACTTCTATTCAAATTATAAAACATCTTTTGTCATTTTGCATTTTTTTGTCTTTTTAGAAATGCTTAGTAGCACTAGATGGTACATATGTTAGTGTTACTGTGAATTCTAAAACGAAGGAAAGATATCAAACAAGGAAAGGTCATCTTGCAATGACGTGCTTGGTGTTTGCAATCCTAATATGGAATTTATATATGTTTTACTTGGTTGGCAGGGTTCTGCACATGATGGTTGAGTCCTTCGTGATGTTATTTCTAGGCCAGATGGGTTAAAGGTTCCTCTAGGAAAAAAGAATCAATCATTAAATTCGTAATCAAAATAATATTGAAAACATAATGTTAACTGTGTGATTTTTTTTTCTTGCAAGGATATTTTTATTTGGTTGATGTCAGACCCGGATATCCAAATGGAGATGGTTTTCTTGCTCCATATAAAGGGCAACGACACCACCTTAATGAGTGGAGAGGTGGTAATCAACCTCGAAATGCACAAGAATATTTTAACATGGGACACTATAAAGCTAGAATGTAATTGAAAATGCTTTGGTTTGCTTAAAAGGAGGTGGTCGATTCTTAGGAGTCCATCATATTTTCTTATTAAAACTCAAGGTCGAATAGTTATTGTTGGTTGCTTGCTACATAATTTGATTAGAAGATTTATGCCGACAAACAAGGGCATGATATAGGTAGAACATGATGTAGACGACAAAGATAATGAAGTTGAATGGATTACATAAGTACAAACATCCAATCAATTGGCGAACTTTAGGAATATACTTGCACAACAAATTTATAATGATTGGCTAGCTCGAGTTAATTAGAGTTTCTTCCATTATATGAATGTTATTTGTTATTTACAAACACATTTTGATCATACCAATTTTTGATGATTTTTTTGAAATATTTTGTCAAATCATTTGCTTACTATTTTTTATAACTTTAATAATAATTTTATGATATTTTATTTTATTATATTGAATTCTAGGTCGAATATTTAAATTTTATTATTGATTTCGATTCCGTAGCAAGAGTAAACCAAACATAAAATATGATAATCAGATTCTGATTCCGTATTAAACCAAATACTTACAACATGAATCAATTTGATTTCAATTCATGTCATTCTGATTTTCTATATAATTGATTCTGATGTATTTTTTAACCAAACGGCCCCTTAGAACCCTCTAAAGACTTTTAAAAATATTTGGAGACTTTATAAATATGACATTTTTGCAAGTAGTTTGAAATATATTTTTATTTCTAAAAAATTGTTTGAACTGAGCTTAAAAATCAATTTATATTGAATTTCAGTATAATTATGTGATTTTCCCACAAACAAGCCAGTGTGCATGGGTATCTCGAACCAAAAAAAGAAGTGCATGGGATATTTGCTAAAAATCAATACATAAAGAGGATGAGTAGTGTAATTTTCCCAATCCAATAACACCGAAGTTAAGGAATGGTGTTAATGGGACCGGTAACCGCTAAAGCGAACCGTTACATATCGATGGTTGCGTTTGGTATCCTTCTTCAATTATATAATTCACGCGGTGATGGAGGCAGTAGAAGTGGTGGTGGGTCACTTTATCATTATCCTCTCAATAACGCCCATTTCTCTCTCTCTCTCTCTCTCCACTCATCACAGCCAACTTTTCTCTCTCTTTCTTTTTCCTTCTCTATGTTCTCGATAACCAAACACAACCTTAACAGATTCTTTTTAAAAAAAAAGCTAAGAGAGAGACGCCATGGGACATGGTAGCAGCAGCCGCCGGCCCCGCCAACACCAACCCAGTGCGGAGGCTCCGGCGAGTATGCAGTACGTGGTGGCTGCGCCACATCAGTTTCCGCTGATAACCCCTAACTTTTACCATCCGTCGCGCTCTTCCGGCGCTTCTCCGGCTCCTCCTCAGTCGCCGCCTTCGGTGGAGCACGCGGTGACGATTAGGAATGATGTTAATGTTAAGAGAGAGAGTATCAGGGTTGAAGAGGACGAAGAGAACTCCGGCACCTTTCTTGTCTCCTTCACTTTCGATGCCGTAGCTTCTGGGAGGTAATGATTCCGTCTTCTTTTTCAGTTATTAAAAGTTTCAAATTTTAATTGTGAGAAAACGAAAGAAAAACTTCAAACTTTATAACTGTACTGATCAACAAAGTAGTTTCACTATTTAGAATTTCTGTTGATTTATGAGTAGAGATGATCTGGTTTCATTTTTTACTATGGAGCATGTCAGAACGCTAAATTACAGAAATTAAATTGTATATTTTCAGATTTTATGATTGAAAGATTAATACTTTATTTTTGAAAATACATGTGTGTGTTTTTCCGGGTTCCTCTGCTAATTGGACATTTAGCTCGCTGGATTTGACTCTCCGAGCCTATTCGTGTTGATATATGTGGTTGTGTTTGTGTTTTGAGTGAGGTTTTTGGTGGTTTTGTATTTTGTGGGACAGTATTACAGTAATGTTTTTCGCTAAAGAAGATGGAGAATGTAACCTGATACCAACAAAGCAAGATGTTCTTAAACCAATAGTGACTGTGAATTTCGAGCAGGGACTTGGGCAGAAGTTTAGGCAGCCTTCAGGTTCTGGGATTGATTTCTCGTTGTTTGACGATAGAGTGTTGAAGGAGGAGGGCGAGGAAGGGGTTTATCCTCTCGTTGTAAAGGCCGATGCACTCCCATCCAGTAGTGGTGATGGATCAGAGACAGCCGAGAACTCCCAGATTACGTTGGCTGTGTTTGAAAAGAAGGATAATGGTGAGCATGTGGTGAGAATGATGAAGCAAGTGTTGTGGCTGAATGGGACTAGGTTTGAGCTACATGAGATTTATGGAATTGAGAATTCTGTTGATGTCGAATCTGATGCAAATGGTTTGGGTAAAGAATGCGTTATCTGCATGTCAGAACCTCGAGACACTACTGTCCTTCCATGCCGGCATATGGTAATGCATTTTCTAATTTGTTTTATATGTTACATTCAAATTCAATCACTGTTTGAATAGAAGATTTTCAAGATTCATTATGCAGATGGCACTTTCAGATAATAAACCGTCAATTTCTCGTCTCTATAACTCTATATCATGCCAATCTGCACTTGGGAATCCATGTCCAATGAAAAAGAAAAAAAGCCTATTTCACAGTGTTTTGAGTTAGATATTGATTTCTTTGTTGTCATTGTTAGAATTGAGAATTCCATTACATGGGTTGAATTGTGCTGTGTTATGTGGACTGAGTTTTCATCTGGAGAGGAGTAATTGGATATTATCTTATATGATGAAGATTTCTTAAATTTCTCCTTTCATCTGTTGTTCGAATAAAAGAAATTCTCTTTTTTATCACTATCCGTGCTTTATAAAACGAATTATTAAAGTTCTCTTTTTTCCTACTTTCGTATTTTTGTAAAATGAAAGTATTTGCATATGCATCAGTGTTTTATTAAGCACCAGCCTGCACAGAGGTGGGTCTAGTATTTTAATTATGTAGAGGGAATATCTTAACTTGCTGGCGGCTAACTTGAGATTTTTGATATTGGATGCAGTGCATGTGCAAAACCTGTGCCAAGGCTCTGCAAATTCAAAAAGACAACCGATGCCCCATTTGCCGGCAACTTATTCAAAGCCTTCTTGAGATTGAGATGAACGATGGAACTGATGAGTGAAAATGCATGTCCTAGTATATTTCTTATGGCTTCTCACTGTTTCTCTTTTTAGGGGAGAAAGCATTACCACCTTGTAGACAAAAGTAATGGTGTGAGCATTTTAGGGTATTGTCTCACTCTAATGCGATTTTTGTCATAATTGGTGTTGCACCAAAAAATACTGAAGCACAATTGCTTCTGATGTATATATATATATATAGATATATATGTCGATGTGTGTTTTATGATGTAAGTGGTTTGGAAGAACATCAGATAATCGTTTTTTTTTTCCTTCTCTGCAAAAACGTTCCCAACTTATTGATTCTTTTAAAGACTCATCTTACGAATGAATACATCGCCTAGCAATTGTGCAATTGTGGCTTGTTTATGGTTTTTTTTGCTTTTGCATTGCAAGGTTGATTTACTTGGTGTTATTTAGAGGGAGAGGATGATGCTTAGACATGAAAGAAAACGATGCACTGGTCTTCTTCTTCTTTTCTTTTTTCAAGTTAGGATGTTGCAGCAGCATATTAGATGGGTTGTCTCCTGTTTGGTTGTTGAATTTTGCAGCAAGTGAATGATGGTTTTAAATCAGTGTGTGTTGGTTAAACCAGTTGGTATCAAAATGCTAAATGTATCTGACTGATCCCAATTTGAGTCGGGTAGGACCTACATGGGCAGCAAAGCTTTTCTTACTGAGTTTTAAGGCTTCTACATACCCACATCTTAAATTCAAGATCTTAACTTCTCGTTAAGGGAGGAAGAATCTCTACCACTCTGCTGCATTTGTTGGTGGTTAAAAACCAGTGTGTATTGACTGAGATAGTGGCTCAACAAATTGTCATCAATGGTAATTTCTTTACAAAATTTCGCTAACATTATTCAGCATTGTGCTCACTTGCTCTGGACTGATTATAATTGTTTGATGCTGTCAACAAAAAGCTAAAATGTTGATAATTTGGATCTTAATAAATGAAGAATACATTTTTTCTTAATCCCAGCGTCAGCATCATTTATGCCAAAAATTCGTTCGTTCTGTCCGAGTGGGTTGACGAATCTGAAAAAGAAAACAGATCAAGCAACATCTTTCTCATTCATGCCTCATCTTTGAAGATGGATATGAAGCAATGACCAGTGATCTAAAAATTTATTTATGTTTTTAGAATTAATTTTTGGATGAATTACTATTTCGTCCCTATGAGCGTATTAATCGTTTCCATCCTCCAATTTTGAAAAGACTTTTATTTCATCCCAGCCGTTAGGTGTCGTTTCTAAAAGCTGACGGACACGTTAGTATCACTGACATGGCTTGTGGGATACATGTCACGTGTCTAAAAAGACAATTTTGCCCTTTTGTAAAATTTATCATTTTTTTAAGAAAAAAATCAATCTTCTTTTAACCCAACAAACCCATATTAATCTAGCTCTATCTGCATGATTTCTTCTTTCTCTTATCCCCTTCTCTCTCTTAAAACCAACAAACCCAGATTAAAAATTTCTCATTTCTCTTAATACGATTAACACGTAAATCCAATTCCAATCACCAAAAACAATTCCAATCATAGATTATCAACAAAAAATCAATCAATACAATTAACACAGAAATCCATTAAAGTGCTAAATCAAAATTAACAAACATGATTCTTCCTCCGCTGCCATCCACTAATGAATTGTCATCACTACTCCTCCAAGTTCTCCAATCCCGATGGCTCCAACTCATCAAAACCCAATTTCTCCAAACACAGTACCAACTCAATTCCAATTCATAAAAACCTAGTTGGGTAAACGGCTTGCCCAACACCAGATTCCTCCACCTCCCCTCTTTTATCAAACACCCATCCTATTCGAGAAATCATCTTCAATTCACCAATCGCTCCAGAAACACCCGTGGAGAGACAATGAGAAGAGATGCATCAATTGAACCCACCACACCTATGACAGACCACTGTCACAACAATCTCTCTCAAAATCAATATTTGCATCCATTGAACACATCACATGAGTTCAAATCTTGGTTCTAGATCTCGACTTCATCTAGCCAAACCCATTTCGTCTCTCTATCTCTTTGTGTTCTCCAATCTCTCTCTATCTCGGCTTCACCACTTAACTGCCACCGCCAAACTGAATTTGATATAGACAAAAGGAGGGAGTGTGATGGAGTACAAGCCAATAACAAGCCAAAAAATACTTTGACTTTGCCAACCCGTAAGCCATCACCATTTTCTGAAACCAAAAACCACGCCACCACCGTTCTCTCTCGCAAAAGAGAAACAATATGGTTGAAATAATGTGTAATTAATTTCTTCTTCTTCATTTTTCTCTGTTTCATCTCACTTTCAAGCACTAAACCTAGATCTAAAATTTTTGGTTTTCAATTTGTGGCGAGTTATGGGAATCTCCTTCAGATATTTGCTATGACTAATCCATAGCTTGAAACCCCTAGGGCACCGACTACAGAGAAAAGATAGTAGTGATGGGGAGAATGAGACGAAGAGAGAGAACGGGAAGTGAGAGAGTCTGAAAGAACGTGGGATTTTTCAGAGAGAACAAGAAGTGAGAAGAGGGAGGGAGGGAGAGAGAGGAGGAACAAAGAGGGGTGGAAGTGAGAGAGTATGAAAGAAAGAGAGGGGGAAGTGAGAGATAGGGGGAGAGAGTGAGTGAAAGAGGAGACGAGAGAGAGGGGTTATAATAGTGGCTGACGTGTAAGGGTATAATTGTCTTTACGTGTGTTCCATCAGTTTTCAAAACCGGTGCCTAACGGTAGGGATGAAATAAGAGAGGACGAAAATGGTTAATACGTCATAATATAGGGACAAAATAGTAATTCACCCTTAATTTTTACTAATAAAGGAATTTTGAATTTCTTATTGCTGAAGTGGATTCCACTGTTACTATATTGCACGTGTGATTTAGTATTCCTATTTTCAATTTGAGATGAAACCAGTGATTTTTTTTTGGAAAAAATGGCATCGGTCGAGCTATTCTCTCATAAAATGGTAGTGATTCTAATTCTTTTTTACCAGTTTATTTTTTAATCAATTCAGAAAGTCTATTTTTATGGCATGAGAACGTTTTGGACGTGTAAATTTGATTTTTTTAATGTAATTTATCAATATTTAATCTATATTTGTCATTTATTCTTTAATATACTAAAATCAAACACTCTTATAAATTTATAATTTTTATAAAAATGATATTTTTATTTTTACACTATACAATCTAATTAATTTATCATCGCTTTCAGTCTACCAAAGTCCAAAACAATGACATAGTGCCTCACAAACCTGCACAGTTGTGAAATACTGAAAGTAAGTCCACGAAGTAACAACTGTTTGCCCACATACAGGCGTTCTTCCACCGGCGGAGGCACATTAAGAAAAAGGGGTGCGCAAATCCCCGCTTACAAACTCCCATCCCCCTCTCTCCTCCCTGCTCCCAATTTTTACCTTTTATATTTTTTTATTTTAGCTTATAATATAGTTTTATAAAATTAATATAATTTAATTCTCGAAGTTCATATGGATGCATATTAAAAATTCAAACTCGAAATTCTATTTTTTCCAAACACTTCATTGTCTTCTTATTATGATAAATCTATTTCTTAAAAGAAACTAAAATTTATCTCCAATTAAAAATATTATTTGATTTAAATTAGTCTAATCATACAGATTTATTAAAAAAAAGATATTAGTTAAATATTCAGTAACATCTTTTATATTCTAATATAACAAAAAAAGTATTATTCTTAAATAACTTAATAGTCAAGTGATTTTTTTTTGTTTTTGGCTAAATTTCTCAAGAATATAAGAGGTTTCAAATTCAAAATAATTTTGTACAAAATTGTGAATTTTGCATTTAGAATTAGTTTTATCACTTATAATTATTTAACCGTTGAAAATATGCTTTTTGAAAATTAGTCATTACTTTTGAAAAATCATGGCTCTGCCACTGCGTTCTTCTACTTAAAAAGTTTAACAAAATGACATATTAAAGCGTAATATTGTGTTTCGGGATGGAAAACCCCTAGGGTGAGTATGGTTAAACTTAATACTGATGGATCACATCTGCTAATGAATGGACAAGCATAACCAACACACACTGATTTAAAACCATCATCCACTTGCTAAAAAATATAGCCCTTTAAATGCAGAACTGTGAGGACTTTATAAAGGATTGGAGTTAACATGGATCATAGATTCACGAAAGTCTGTGTGGAGAGTGACAATCTTACGACCGTCAATATGATTAAAAGAAAGGAGATTATCGCAAACAAGCAATGTGCTTTAGTTGATGCCATTAAGAGGCTTTTGAGGAAAGCTGGGACGTCAAGATTATTCATATGTACATGGAATGTAATAGTGCGATAGATTGACTCTCTAAATATGGACACTCCCTTCTAAGAGGGCTTCATGTGTTGGAACATCCTCCTGCAGGGATGAGAAGCATTTTGGCGAGGTATAAGAATGGTTTCTCTTGATGTTAGGCTTTGCGTTCGAGTTAATTTGTTTTTACTTTTTTTGTCTTTGTTATTTTTGTTTCATAGGTGATGTTTTGATGGTGTGTTGTTTTGTTTTTTTCTTTTTTTGTAACTACGATATTTCTCTGCTATGGTTTGATAATAAGAGGTACATTGGATTATGAATTTTAATGACTTTTGAAGACTTTTTTTAAGTGAATGACTTTTGCAGATTTTATAGATTTTAATAAAATTTGTAGAGTTTATAAATTTGTCAATGACTTTCATAGACTTTATTTTAAAATACTTTTGTAGAGTTTATAATTTATCAATAACTTTTATAGACTTTATTTTAAAAAACTTTTATAGAGTTTATAAATTTGTCAATGACTTTTATAGACTTTATTTTAAAAGACTTTTATAACAATTAAAATCTTTCTTTTATTACTATTAAATAAAAAAATTCAGGGTTTTACAAGCTAATACAATTTTCTATTACACCTAAAATAAACAACTATAATATTTATTTGACAAATTAAGTATAAAAATATAATTTGTTCATACAAAAAAGGCCTCATTAACTTTAAATAAGCTATTGTTATCACGCCAACCTCGATTTGCAGCATCAACCATGAGTTTTCGTAAGTCGTTAGTTTTGTCAATCGTCTAAATTTTATATTTTTCTCCACATCTTTCTTTGACCTTGTCATTTTCTTGATTTGTATCTCCTATTATAATGTTACTATATTGTACAGATAATATGAAACAAATAACTATAAATATTAAACAAAGACAAATACTTAACAAATAGCTAGATAATAACTAGCTTGGTAAATATCAAGGCTCAACAACTGATTAAATGTTGCAAATAAACAAGTACATGTCAAAATATATATGAAACTGATTAATTTGTTCACCAATTATTACTTGGAGGTCACTATAAAAGTTTGGAAACTACCATGAGTTTCTGCCAGCAGAACATGTGCAAGAAATAAAATATCATACATGGAGCTCTTGTATCAAGCAGGTTATAACACCAATCCGTAGTGAGTGCTTCAGGGGCAATTGTTAATGCAACCCTAAACCTAGAATATTTGTCTTTTCTCGGGACATGAGATATGACAACCCTAGAAACGCACAATTTTTCAATTGCAATAAACTCTAACCTAGAATTTTGAATTTTTCATTCGAATAGCTGAAGAACAGGGATTCATTTTAATGCAAGATGGTCTCTGTTAATGTATGTAGTATTGAGATATAAAAAAACAATTTGTTCATCAATACAATTACCTCCAATATAACTTACAAAGTATAGTTTATAAATCTCTTTGAATATAAGACAAAAAGATGTAGCAATAAAACCTTTTAAAAAGAGAGACACAAAGTATAGTTTATATATATATACACTTTGATACGAAGCACTTGCGTTACGTAGGGTAAACTTAGAATTTGGTATACCAATGTACATTCAAGACCCAGTTTTTAGTAGCTGTGTGTTTGACCAGACACATGTATTCAGTTTCAGTATGATGGCATAGTCTATCCTTATAATATATTTATCTGTCAGTTTTAGGTCTCATATCTGTTTCCGATATACGATATATATAGTATATATTTTATGTATGTTTCTACATGTTGTTTACTTTAGGTGCGCACGATTTCAAAAATGAATTTTTAAATTATTATTCTGCATTAGCGTGTAAACATATATACACTTATGTCTGTCTGCGGTATTTCCGAACTGTTTTCAAAACGGTTTTTGTGAGGCATTGAACGATCTGAAGTGTTGTTTCTTCACTAGAGATTCGTACCCCTTTATTCCTGTTTCTTGTCTATTTTTCTGTATCTTATTTCCCAGGTCCTATTTTGACAATCGACAACAGTCCAACATCCTGATACTAGTGAGGTGTTCCACTTGGTAGTAAGTGCCCTTTTAGTTCGGACTCCTTTTGTTTTTTGTTAAAACTTTACACCGGGTTATTGTTAGGTTACTGGAGTGATATTTTGTCTCTTAGGATTTATACTTATTTTCTTTTATATATATATATACTTTTTATACTTACTCGATATTATGATTTGATTACATATTATTTATTTACAATATTTTCAGTATAAAATATTTTTTCTACTTATGAAACAATTTGGATAAATGTATGCTTTGGGTAGAATGTCTGAATCTCCGATGCTTGTGCGAGATGAGCTGTGTTTTCAGGTCGATCTATCTTGTACGCCGGTCATGATCCAGAAACGGGTCGTGACAAAAAAAATTGTCGTGATTATGTTTATAATTTTGGAATTCAATTTTTTTGTTTTAACACACATAGTTTCAATCAAATTTTAATAATATTTCAATTTAGAAAAATACACTAAAATATCAAAAATAATATAGATAATGAAAAATTGAAATAGAATAAAACATACCTGAAACCCCAAATTATTTTATACCTTAAAATAATAAAACATGTACCAATATATAAAGTAATGAAAACAAAGCTCAAATGAAACCTATATGAACCCCTTAAAATATTTTTCCTTATGGTAACCGACCATGTAAAAGATCTTGTTGCTTGGCCTACGGGGTTGACTCGCTCATGGTGAGGCGAAAATTTTTCGGAATCAATGAACTGCGATGCAACGAGTTCACGAATGACATGTTTTATTGACTGCAATTCTAAACTGTAATTGGCTATGAGATTCATATTTGAGGTGAAAAATCCATTGACGTTGTTCGTTTTTGTGGCGGGTTTCTATTTTTCTTACTTTTGTCGATACATCAATGTATGTTTAATCAAAGTTTTTGAAATTTATTTTGATTAAAATAAAAATAATATGCAAATAGGAATTCTACTATAGTTAAAATTCTTATTGGAGCTGTTTCCTTTATTATAGGTAGTTCTACCCGGATTTTTTTCTAATTAGCATCTGATTATTTGGTTTCAATTTGGCTTATTTCACAAAATGTTTCTCGTTGTTTTGGGTATATGTGCATTATTTTTTAGAGGAGGGGTTAGTCGTAGAATATGTTTATGAAAGGAAAAATAATTTTCAAAGCCCTAAAATATACTCTAATTAATAGATAAGTCTTTATATTTTCTATATGTAATATACATATTTCTAAAACTTATTTTTAATTGACGAAATGAACGAAAAAATAAATTAACCTAAATACCTTTATTTAAATTGAAAACCCACTCATTCGCGCTCTCTCTCATTGACACCAAACCATAATCCTCTCTGTTCTCTCTATCGCCTCTCTTTTCCTCACCCTCACTCTCGCTCTCGCTCTCGCCTCTCTCTTCCTCACACTCACCCACCGCCGGTCTCTTCTCATTCTCTCACCGGCCAAGAGAATGGAACCTTCTGGGAACAACACAGCACCGGCCTAAAGCTTTGACTTCTGGAAACAATGAACCGTCGGGGAGGCGGTCGAAGTGGTCGATGGGGAGAATCATTGGGTTGGGTTCAAATGTGGATTCGGGAAGTCGGATCTGAGCTTACGGTTGAAGAATAAAAACGGAGCAAAGCGAAAGGCTTGAGATTTTGTTTGGTATCATCTACCTGCTAATTTCATAGGCATCTGTTTTGTTTCATGGTTTTCCATGCCATGGCCTCTATATCTGCATTTATTTTCTTGGTATAATCTTCACTTAGTTTTTACATTTTTTTTTCTGGGATTAGAACAAACAAGCAGTCAATTGAAATTTATCAATGAAGCATGTTAATTTTGTTGTAAGAAATATGGAGAGATGTAATGATTTCTTGCTGTCCTTTTCGGGTTCTATGTGGATAATTTTTTTGTAATTTGTTCGGACCATTTTGAAGGTGAGGCTTTGTGGGAACATGAAACGTTTCTTGTTTGGTTGTGAAAATGTATAAACTATTTAAGGCTTGTAGGTTTCCATGATCTATTGTTAATTCACTGGAATCATTAGATTTATCAAATTAAACATATAATTGTGTAAGAACTTGAGCATTTCATGGATTTGGGTTTTATATTTATGATCTAATGCTGAATAAGTTTTAATTATGTTGTCAATAATTCAGGATTTGAAGAGACTTCTCTTGTAGTGTTAGAACATGGCGTCAAGATCATTCAAAGGCAGCCGGTCGAATCTATCAGATCATGTTTTTGGAAACAAACCCAACAGCAAAGGCCTAACAGATCTACGAAAATACCTAACAAAAGTTCCAGAGATCGACAGAAAAAGTGAAGATTTTGGGAGCTCTTCAGGAAGAACTCTCTCAGATTGCTCCTGCAGAAGAATCTAGAGTTCATAGTCCAGAACAAGAATCAGTTCTTGCACAGATCTGTGGGTCACACTCGGCGAGATCGTCACCACCATCCCTACCATCGTTATTGGATTTCTGGTTCTTGGAAAACCCAGAAATTTCTGTTCTCAAGAGTTTGTTGTTCTTGTTCTTTTAGCAAGCAATTTGGATTTTGTGAAGTGTTTGTTGCTATTGTAGATTATTTTTTAATTATTTTCGGATTTGAAAGTGTTCTGGTTCTTGGAAAACCCAGAAATTTCTTGTTCTTGATATTGTAAATTATTTTTGAATTATTTTTGGATCTGAAAGTGTTGAAAATAATAGAAAAGTTGTGAAACTTTTACATATTTCAAGTGTTAAATATGAATAAGATGATTCGATTTTTATGAAAATGTATTTGTCAAGGGTTATTTGATTGAATTTCTGCATTTGTGATTTTGATTAATGTTTAATTTGTACCATATGGTTGGTTAATGAGCATAGATAATGTCTAGAAAGACAACTGATGCTTTTTATGTTGAGGTTGAGAAATCTTTTTGCAAGAATAAGGGTTATCTGAATTAATAAGAAAAAAAGAGAAGTAGAAAAAAAAATAAATTAGAGGTATTTTTATCATTAAGTTTTTATTTAAACAAAAAATGGACATGTCACCAATTTTTTAACAAAATACTAATAGACCACTGATAGAATGACTTAAATGTAATTCAATTTATTACTTTAAAGACGTGTATATAACATTTTAAAAATACAATGACCGATCTACTAATTAGAATATATCTCAAAGATCCAGAAATTATTTTCCCTCTATGAAACTGATAACCAAGAAAAAATTGAGGGGAAAATTTGACTTTTATATTAAATTAAATTTAGAATTGAGTTTTTGTCATGCACCAAATACATGTTGAGTAATAGAAACACGTTTGAAACATGTTGTAAAAATATCAGATTTTTGATTGACTGAGAAATTGACCTAAAATTTGAGATTTTTTAGTGAAAAATGGTGATATTTTGGCGAGAAATTGATTTTTTTTGCAAAAAAAATAAATTCAAAGGGAGAAAAATCTGATGGTTTAGAATGTATCCAAATGTATCCATATGTAACCAAATATATCCAAATGTCTTCAAATTACAATTTTTTATATATAAAATTATATTTAATAAATTTTT
>CAODLS010092262.1:0-15699 GCA_948243855.1 Flueggea neowawraea | reverse complement strand
TGATGCTCTCATCTCAATCAGGGAAGAAATTGCTGAAATAGAGAAAGGAAAAGCTGACATCAACAACAATGTCCTAAAGGTGAAATTTCGCTTGATTTCTTGCCATACTATCTATTGTTTTGAGTTGCGTTTACAGATATAATGTGAGATTACATTGGCCGCTTACTTATTATTGAATTCTCACTATTCTAAATCAATTATTTAACTTGTTCAAATGCAGAGCGCTCCTCATCCACCATCTTTGCTCATGGGAGATACGTGGACAAAACCATATTCCCGGGAGTACGCTGCATTCCCGGCTCCTTGGCTCAAGACTGCCAAGTTCTGGCCTACTACATGTAAGCATATAATTTTTCGCCTCATTATATTTGCTTCAAGCTTTCCATTTTGATCTTCCATGAGATTTACTTGCCTTCTCTGGTTTTATCTGCCTCATTCTTCTGATTTTTGCTTGTCTTGTCTCTGACTGTTTTGGTCCTTCTTTCAACTTCTGTTCTTTTTTGGTCATTTTTTTCTCAAGCTAATAAAAGATGAGATAATAATCATATAGCATGAAATTGGAAACATTAACTGTTCACAAATATGCATTTGAATTGCTAAAACTTTTACAATTTTACTGACAGTCACTGTCTTTGCTCTGCCAGGCCGTGTTGACAATGTATATGGTGACCGCAACCTCATTTGCACTCTGCTCCCAGTATCACAAGTTGTTGAAGAACAGGCTGCAGCTAATGCTTAATCCTCCTTCCTCACAGAGATTACGCAACGAAACGAAAATTGTCTTGAATCTCTCTCTCTTATGTATATAAACAATCCATATTCATCATATGCTGATTTGAAGCTGGGCACATTCAATTTCAGATACACATTTAATCAGCTGCTCTAATAACTTTCGTTGCTAATTGCAACTAAACTGCTGTAATATCGCCATTCCAATCTCATTTTAGTTCTAATAAATATCATAATTGATATCGGAAGTTTTTTTCTTTTCCACAAAAGAAAATATGAACGCAGAAAAATTGATAATTTTCTAGTGAATTCATGCTGTATATTTGAGAACAGTAGGATTGCAAATGGAGAAATTAAATGTCATCATGCTCAGCTCTTAAAACATTTAAAGGAGTCAAAATCAAGTTTCTTCCAAACAAAAATTAGTCTTCTCTCGACAAAGCTTACACTGAGGTTACTTGAAAGTCCTGTTCCTAATAAGAAATGACAATCCAAAAGAAGACGAATTAAATTTTTAGTAAGTTAAAAATTTTGTTGAAATTTTTTACAAATTAAACCAAATAACAAAGTTTAAAACAAGTAAAATCAAACTTAAATGTGCAAGTAATAAAACCACTAATTTACAAATATAAAGGAAAGTAAATAGAGTAGGAAGAGAGAAAATAAAACCTCAATTTATAATGTTTCGGTCTTTTTTAATCTACGTCTACTCCTTGAGATCCACTCAGGTGAAGGGATCTACTATCTCTTCACTTTTGGATGGAGGAAAACCGTTTACACCACTTGTTTTTGCGGGCTCAACAAACAAACCGTTACACCTTGTTTTATGGACCAAACAAGAAAATCAAACATCTAGTTTTTGCGGGAAATCGTTCACCTCTAGTTTTCTAAGGCTCACTAGCAACCACACTTGTTTTTCTAAGCTCAACAAGAAAACATACATAACCCTCAATCAAATACTTTAATTGTTACAAATTGTGTTATCAAAACACAGATTATAATAGCAAATGAAAATAACAAGAGTGAGTATTAAATGAGAATGAGAGAAATAAAGATAGCAAAGTTAGCCCAATGTTTTCTCTCTCTTCTGCTGATGTTGGAGATACCTATTTATAGTTTTCTTGGAGTTTGGGAACGTTGGAATCAAGAATATAGCCGTTGTGGAATAATTCCAAATGTTGTACAATGCTGACATCGGATACAGTGTGCTTTGTATCATGTACAACGTACATTGATCAGGTGTTGTTGCTTTTTATCATGTACAACGTACATTGACGAATTTTTCAGGTTTGCACATTTGATTTCGCTGATGTCATCTTACCATGAGCATTCAAATTCAAATACCGAAGAGCATTATAACGGATCGTTTTGTCTTCAGGTGCTCGTCAACGTGTTTTGTATTTTGTGCAATGAACTTTGAGCAATTTCTTCAAAGTCTACATCTTTCCAACACTTGTTCAATGTGCTTTTTATTCTGTTCAAAGTACACTGATGACATGCAACATGCTTTGCACTTTGTACAAAGTACACTGATGGCATGCAACGTGCTTTGCATTGTGTACAAAGTACATTGACGAATTTCTTCAAAGTCTGCATCTTTTTTAACACCAGTTCAATGTGCTTTGCACTTTGTACAAAGTACACTGATGGCATGCAATGTGCTTTGCATTGTGTACAAAGTACACTGATGCCATTTTCCAGAACTACAACTTTTTAGCACTTGTTCTAAGTACATAGATCTTGGAACAAAGTACACTGTTCATCATACAATGTGCATTGATCAGCCTGAACGTGTTTTGCTCATACAAATCATAAAGTATGCCCTTCTACACCACTTTCATGGATGTTTTGTACTCATCATCATCAAAATTAAAGTCAACATTACCCACCTCTTAAAACATGTAAAGGAGTCAAAATCTTGCTGGCATTTTGTATAACTATTCATTGTCAGCTCTAATTTGATAACGAAAACAATCAATTTCACTGCAACATCCTTGCCAACCAACTCTACTCATCATTAGAACCTTCCCAATCAAACATGCAAACTTTATAGATTAGGTCGTTTGGTTCGAAAGTTCATAGAAATCGGAATCATAATAGAAATAAGAATGAAATAAATTGGAGTCAAAATAATTCTCATCATAATTGTTTGGTTTGATACGAAATTAAATTTTATTCATATACCAAACACAAACAATAAGAATTAGAATCTGATACCAATTTTTTATTCATGTCCAAAAGCTATAAATCAAAAGACCTAGGGATGACAATTTAACCCAACCCGATTGAAACGCCTTGAACTCAATCCAATTTGATTGGATTTAGGTAAAGTCCAAAATCTAAAAAATGGGTTTGGGTTTGGGGTGGGTAAGGCATTCTCAATCCAAATCCGAACCCCAAAAAACCTAAACCACGGAAAATTATATATATATATATATTATTACGAGTATTCCCGAAATTAGGCATGTTAACAGTTCAGGAACCAGTGGTTCCAGTTTCTAGAATGGGGAATCGGAACCGAACCATGGTTCCACGGTTTTGACTGGTTAAATCGTCGGTTCTGGTTTAGCTTTTTTTTGTTTTATAATTTTTTTAATTAATTTTTATCCCGTTACATTTTCCTCTTTGGTAATGATATTGAGGGAATTTGTGCAAATGAAAAAATAAATACGCAAACCATGTTATTTCAAATTTGAAAATGCTATTAGTAGTAGTACTATTTATTTGCCCCATTGGGCTGGGTCTGACGGTAATAACGTAATGTTTACAGGTGGACGTTTCAATGTCAAACAATGGTGGAGGTAGAGGGTAAAATAATTAATTTGGACTTTGTTCACCTATCAACCTTTTTTTTGAAAACAAAAGTACTATTTTTTTTGAATTTTGGTGTACAATGGTGTACAATTTGTTTTAGAACTACAACAATAATAATTAATTATATGTGAATTAATAAAAGTGTAAGTGATTTAATACAACTACAAGTGAATTAATTCAAGTTATTTTTTAAAATGAAAGTACTCCATTATGTATTATTGGATGTCCTCACTTGTGGTGGAGGAATACTTTGGTTACAATATCGAATTTAATTAATCAATACAAGTGGAAAAGAAAAAAGAATGACTTGAACTTAATTATATTAAGTTGCCTATGTATCTGTCACGACCCAAGATCGGCCTATGACCGGCATACGAGGCAAACCGTTTATGAAAGTCCGGCCCATCTCGCACCAACCTCGGAGAACATAACTAAAACTAATTTTTTTCATATCATATTACAAACATTTTCTAAAGTTCAATAAATATAAAACCGAACATGTTTAAAATTATAAATTTCCGCAATAATAAAACATTTGATAAACAATAAATCATACTTAAATATCAAATGGTTTACATAACATAATCCCACAGTAATACCGGTGTGGAGCAACTAACAAAATACATAATTGAGCCCGAACAAAAAGGCACTGACTGAAACTTCAGAGTGCCTCACCGAATATGAATGTTGAAAGATCGCAATCAATCAAAGTCACCTGAAAATAGGAACATGAGAAATAGACAAAAAAGAAAGGGGTGGGAACCCTAGTGAGGAAAAGACACTCCTGAACGCCTCATACGTGCCTCACTAGACTGTTTTGAAAACATTCAAAATATATCACATGCAGATATATAAGTATATATACGTATATACGTTAAATATAGGATAATAGTTTCAAAATCGTTCACACCCAGGGAAGACAACAAACAGTTGTCGATTCGGCAATATGAAAAAATTAAATGAAACTAATTAAAATCTTTCAAAAGCATTTTCAGCCTTTATGAAAACTAGTACTTTTAGCTATAAGGTAACTCAAAAAAAAATCTTTAGTAAATTAGAAGTTCCAACTACAAAGTCCAAAACTCGTTTCCAACTTTACCGAAAGTTTTAGGAACATAAATCAAGAACCCTTTTAGCTTATCAAAATTTCAAATATCAAAAGTTTCCATGTAGGCCTGAAAGTAATAATAACAGTTTTTTTTATAAAAAAAAACATAACACCGAATATCAAAAAGCTGGATATGGGACCTGAATTTGACAGATAAGAGTTAAACGTAGACCTTCGCCTCTGAATAACTCATATGTGGACCACCACCACTATAATATCTCAAACGTGGACTCTGCCACTAGAGAATGGTCACGTGTGTTGCGCTACACACGAATCACCACTTACCCTGACAACTGAGTACTATCATCTACCCTGGTAGCTGAGCCTTTGTATTGGTATACCAAAGGTAACATTTGACCCCCGTAACAAAGGTACCCCATATCGAAACATTCTTACGGAAAATTTGTGCCAATATTTATTTAAAAAGTCCAAACAGGCAGTATGCCAACCTTGCATGTTGTTCACTAAATATATCAAACGTTCAACCGAAATGTTATGCACATTTCAGAAAAACATTCTTAAATCCAGACAACACGTTTTCTAAATAACGAATATCTGAAAATTCAAAACATAAACCATAATAAATATTAAAACATAATATTTATTTCAAAACCCGTCAGAATTTCCAAACCAAATATTTATTACAAAAACGTAATAAATTTCAGAGGAGGTTTTCCATGTAAGCCAAATTTTGGGAATTTCGATCCTTTATTAATTCTAGATTACATGCAAAGGTTCTGATACGTCAAAAATGATATAATTTCGAAGACACAGCCTATTTGTCTGAAACTGCTATTTCACTCACCTGAAAATCCAAGCTTAATGGCCTAATCATGTACCACTAATGGTCGGCTAACCTCGCTGATCAGGATATGAAGCTGAACAGTTAATGTAAGACAATTGTCAAACCGTAGTACTATAATACCCGAAATTTTTTGATTAATTTTTAATTAATTTAGAAAATAATTTTTAATGTTGGAAAATTAAAAATTATGTTTTAAAAATTAATTGGGTGATTAATGAAATTTTTGAAGTAATTAGAGTGATTAATTAAGTGAAAATTGTTAAATAATTGAAAATAAAATCGAAAATAAGGGAGGAAGGAACGACCTGTCATTTGGATCAGGGGGTCAAGTGACTTGTCATTTGGGCAGGGAGGGTGTTGTCGCCCGCGTGAAGAAGCGGTCGTTCGCGTCTGTGGAGGGGAGGAAGTCGCCCGAATGACGCGCCGTTCGAACGGGCTGCTCCTTTCATCTGTCTTCTCTGCATGTCGTCTGTATCATGCGCAACCAACCTCACCATAAAACACCGTCGTTTCAGCGTGTCCCCAGAAGTCAACACAACCCATCCCCTCTCACCAACTCTATTTTTCTCCAGACTTTGCACGTCTATTTCATCGCCCATACTTATTCATTTTCTTTATTTTTTTCTTCATTTCTTCCCTCCTACAACTCTTCTTCAGTTCTCTCTTTAGTTTGTTTTTCATCTCATCCGTTCATGTCTTTCTTCGTTTGTCAAGATATAGCTTCTGTTTATTTGGTTTTATTTCAAGGCTGTGGATTTTGTTTGGCTTGAATTCTGGATGTTTTTTTGAGTTCCTCTTGGTTAGATTTTGATGAACTAATGGGAAGGAAACATAAGAATGGATTGTGTTTGATGGTGTTATGTTTTTAGTAAAATGAGTATGAATTTGGGACTATTTTGATTGTTGTGAATTTCTGGAAATAGTTAGAGTTGATGTTCATGTTCCTGGATTGTTGGAAGACAAAAGGTTGATGTTTTGATTGGATAAAGGTGGAGGAAAAATATGGGTTTAGTTTTGAGGGACCATTTGATGTTGTTTTAAATAAAAATGACCAAACTATTATTGTCCAAAATTATGGAATTTTAGTTAGGGACTGAAATTGATATTTTACAAGTTGAGTCAAATTTGTAATTTTGAAAAGTAGAAATCCGAGTTTGTAATTTTAGGAAAGTTTTGTTAAATTTGTAATTTTGAGAAAATGAAACTAAATTTGTAATTTTAGAAAAGTTGAGGATTTAAAAATAAATTTTAAATACTTTGAAGACCAAATAATAAATCCTAAATATTTTAGGGACTAAGTCATAATTTTCCAATCTCGGGACTAAAATGTAATTTTACATTATCGGGGACCAAACTATAATTTTACGTAGATTTTGAATTTTGGATTAAGAATGATAGAATATCATTCGAAATATATTTTTGAGGATCTTTTGAGGGTCCGAGTTTGCATTGCATATCATTTGGTACCACCACAGTATCGCATTTCGACTTGTCATTAATATATATATATATATATATATGTTGATATATATAATTTTTTGTTCAGCTTAGTGTTCCTGTCAGCGAGACCAGCAACAGATGAGTGGGGCTTGAATGCCGTTGTGCGCTTGGATTTACAGGTGAGTGAATAGCAGCTTCAGACACATATGTTGTGATTCAAAACTTCTATTAATGTTTTTGTTGTGCTGAACATATAATTGAACTTGGAATAATCTAAGGATTGACTAATTAATAAACTGGTTATGTGTTTGTTAATAAGTATTATGTTTTGAAATTTGATATATATGTATTATATATTGTTTTACGAATTTGATATTAATCGCATTCTTTTATTTATACTATGTAATAGTATAACATGATTTTCGTTTTCTAATACGGGGCACCCATACTACGGGTAGTAGTAGCCTTTGGTATACCAAACCATTGACAAATTCCAACTACTAGGGATGCCGGTAGCTATGTGTTCTGATCCAACATATGATATGTTAGTGATTAGTGGTAGAGTCCACATCACGTGTGTTTTAGTGTTGTACACAAACATTGATATGATCTCATATTTACGATATATGTTTTGACTTTGAAAAGGTATTCGACATTTTTTTCATGCCTATTGTTTGCTTTGTTTGCGAACGTTTTGGAAAATGATTTTCGAACGCTACTACGTATTAGCGTGTGTGTGTGTGTGTATTTGTCTACCTACATTGCATGTGATAGTTTTTAAACTATTTTCAAAACAGTCCTTGTAAGACACGTATGAGGTGGTCTAGAGTGTTATTCCTCACTGGTCCCTAACCCGCTTTATTTCTCTGTCTATGTTGATTTATATATCTCAGGTTCACGGATTTTGGCTTTGGCAACCGTTCCACATCCTGATTGCCAGTGATGCGTCAATTGGTTAGTGATGCCCTTTTGTCCGGTCTCTCCTTTTTTATTGTTAGAGTTCCACACCGAGATACTGTAGGGTTACAGGTTTTGCCATTTGTATTTGATATTTTATACTTATGATATATTTTTGGATATATTCCTTATTTGAATTATGATATTTATTTTACTACTTATGTTTTAAACGATAAATGTTTTCGTTAAATGTTTTTAAATAATAACTAAACATTTTGGGTAGTATGATCTGATTATTGGAGGCTTGTATGAGACAGGCCGGGCTTTCACAGACAGTTCACCTCGTACGTTGGTCTCGGCCCGATTTTGGGTCGTTACAGGTACTATGACAATACTGAATGCATGATATGCAGATGCAGACCCAAAGCCTTAGAAACATATTTCGGTCAAAGATCAAACACTACTACCTCGAAAATTGAACGTCTCGTAAAATTACCATTTAATCCCCGAGACTTGGTAAATTATGGATTAGTCCTCAATCATTTCAGAATATTCAAATTACTCGAAAGCATACTCCAAATTCCATTTTAAATCCCTAAAATACAAAATATCATATTTGGTCCTCTAATGACAAATTACCAAAATAGTCCACCTTTCGATTCAACCGATAGAAATCGAAACCAAACATACATCTTGACTCTAATCGACCTCCTGAACTCAAATCTAACATCCATTCCAAGAAACAACCTCAATATCATCATGAAAATTCGAATTGAAATTCAGATTTTCTAACTCTAAGAACAAACAACATCAATTCTTCCATTTCTACTTAAATTCATGTTTATCCATGTTTCTCATACATCAATATATCAAAAACAACTTCCAATCTAGCCTAGAATCCATGTAAAATCGAACCTTAGTCTCATTCATACCCATTTTCATTCTTCAACCCTCCAAGCAAATAAAATGCATCAAATGGAAGCATAAACCAAGAGAGATAGATGAACTTACCTTAGAAATGGAAGGGGAACGAATTGAGGCAAAGCGAGGCGGATTTGGGAAGGTTTTGAGGTGAGAAATCGTGAAAATGGCGGAGGAAGACGAAGGGGATCGGGTGTAGGGTTTTATAAACAAAGCAAATCAAAAATGCATCGTTTGGGGCTGTTTTAATTGACAAAACACGGGTTTCTCACCACGAGACGCGCTTGTCTCGCCCTAATTAGGCTGAGACGCGCATCTTAGAATGACAGACGTGTGTCTCACTCCCTGGGTGAGACAGACTCGCGTTTCATGACATAACGGGCGTTTCAGAGGCCGAAATTTCACGAAACGACTTCTCCCACTTAAACCGATCGAATTCCATCGACACCCAAAGTCTCCAAACACTGTACAACATCATTTAAACACCCAAAGATCATCTATGCCAAATCAACTCATTCCAAAGATCAAATCAAATTAGATAAAAAAAAATTACAAGGAACCTAGTTGCAATGTACGGGGTATTACAATATCCTCTTAGGGTTAAAACTCGTTGGTTTAAGAGAGTCAAAACCACTGATTTAAGAGGTTAACCGTTGATTTTGGTTAAGATCGTTGGTTTTTAAGGGTTAAATCACCGGTTAATCGGTGATTCAACGGTTTTGAGAACCAATGAACCGGAACCATCCCGTGAACCGCCCATTTTTACTGTGTGGTTCACTGTTCCGGTTTTGACTAGCTTAGTTCCGATCCGGTTCGGTTTCACATATCTATCCGAAATCAATGAGTTTGGAGTTAAGTTTGACTTGCTTCGCCTGTTCGGGTTTGAATTTTTGGATTTATTTTATACTTTGGGTTTGGATACGGAGATGGCATGCTCTAGCCAAATCCGATTAATTGTCATTCTTAAAATCACCACAGAGTTTCCACCATATTCTAGATTTGTAATGAATTGATTTAAAAAAGGTCAACCTCAATTGAGATGGGAAAATTGATTTTGCATTCTTTTATATAGTATAGTTCATTATATATGAACTTATATAAAAAATACTCTAAAACTTATTTGAAAATTAATTTAAGTTCAGTCAATATAACCAGATAAGCTAATTAATTAATTCTAAAAAAACCGCATTAAATCCCATTGTGTAATTCAAGGCGATAAATCAAAATATTATTTATCGTCTTCGTTTACTGTGTGTATGGGTGGTCCTCAATGAATGTTGACCATATTGTAGATTTTTGCGCTTAATTAATATACATATAATAGCTATAATTTTTTTCTAAATTTATGATAAGTATTATTTAATTATTTAATAAATAATATTTTAATATTAAAAAAATAAATTAATATCATATAACTAATAACTAAACCTAAAGTAAAATCAATCATATCATGACAAGTGACAATTTAATTATTTGACAAATAACATATTTAATAAATAACAAAGTGACATGCTCATTTTTCTGTCAACGTGTTAAAAAATTTCCCTATCAATCTATTAAAAAAATTAATAAATTAACTCAAAAAGTAACATACCTATTTTTATGTGATCGTGTTAAAAAAAAATTATGTCAATGTGTTAAAAAAATCAAAAACACAACTGATAAGTTGACAAGTGTTTTTTTCCTTCTTCTGCCAACGTGTTTTCCATATGAGGGCAGGACTCTTCTTTGAAAATGTGTAGATTGAATTTCTGTTAACATGACTCTTGAGGGCATGACTCTTTCTAAATTCCTTCAAAATGTGTAGATCATATTTCTGTTAACACGACTCTTTCTCAAGAGGGCATGACTCTTTTTTTAAAACATATAGATCAGAGTTTTCCTCAAGAACATATTAATACTTTTACAATCTCAAAATTTGAAATGTTCTAAATCTACTCAATAAGCTTATCTATAGCATCCACCCATAATGAAATGCATATATAAAGGCACAATATCATACGCTTTTTCTCTATTTAACGTATTTTTCTCTACATCTTCATAACTTTTGTTTCATGTATGTCTCCACCAAATACTTTTTACCTCTTTTCAATTGCTGCAGAAAAAAAACCAACATCTACGAATTAACAATTTTTTTTCCCAAAACATTTCCCCCCACCAATTTCTAATGCTCTTTTTCTCTTTTGAACAGCTGCAAAAAAAACCCAACAAATATAGCTTAGTTGACAGCTACTTCACTTCTATGTCAACTTTTTCTCCACCAATTTCTAATGCTCTTTTCCTCTATTCAACTGTTACAAAAAAACCCAACAATTATAGCTTAGCTAACACTTTACAAATGACCAAAAATTACGACTTTATCAACGACCTCGATGATTCAAAGGATACTTGGAAGATAGTGGCTAAAATAATCAGACTATGGACAACACCATGCTTCAATAATCTAAATTCCATTTACAGCATTGAAATGGTGTTAATGGATGAAAAGGTATTCACATTGCAATTTGGTATGTTTATTTTTATGTTGCATATCGTGTTTATGTGTGCACAAAAAAATTGATGTGCTAATTTTTTTTCCATTATAGTGGACGGATTCAAGCAATTGTAAAGCGTATTCTACTCAAAATTTCAAAAGACCAATCAAAAGAGGGCAAATTTTACATGATTTCAACTTTTGGAGTTGGTTGTAATGACAAGAAGACCAAAATCACTCCCCATTTGTTCAAGATTAATTTAATGTTCTCTATAACTTTGAAGGATGAAGATTATGCTTCAATTAATGGCAACAATTTAAATTTCATTGCATTTGAAGATATCTTATCTAAAAAATCAGATGCTACATGTTTGGTTGGTAAGTGTTTCAAAAATTGGGTTAAATTATCTTATCTGTCATGTATTCAACTAATAAATTAATTTTTTTTATCAGATATCATCGGGGAGCTTACCAGTATTGGCAACTGTTAGTTCTGGTCCCAATAAGCAATGTCAATCTAAGAGGGGTTGAATTGGATTTTTAGCAAGTTAAAAAATTTGTTTAAAATCTTTTGGAAATTAAAACAAATGTCAAAGTTCTTTTATACCAAAATCAAAGTTAAATGCGGAAGCAACTTAAAACTAAAGATCCAATTCACACACAACAATATAAATCAAATGCAAGGAAAAGTAAATGAGAGAGAGTAAGGGAAGAGGTGACAAATCTGTTTTATAATTGTTCGGTCCTCATTGACCTACGCCCACTCCTCTAGCTCTCCTAGAGAATTTCAATCCACTATCTTCTCACTTCTGGGTGGAGGAAAACCGTTTACACCATTTGTTTTTGCAGGATCAACAAGAAAACCGTTACACCTTGTTTTTATGGGCTTAACAAGAAACTTGAACCACTTGTTTTAAGGACAAAACAAGCAAACCAAACTTCTAGTTTTTGCGGCCTTAACTAGAAAACCGTTCCCACTAGTTTTCTAAGGCTCATTAGCAACCACTCTTGTTTTTCTAAGGCACAACAAGGAAACCTATATACCCTAAGTAAACAACCTTGCTTGATACAAAATCAACCCAAGATATAACGATATCAAGCTCACACAAACCCAAAGAATCAGATTGCAAGTAAATAGCTCAAATGGGTTAGAAAGGTAGAAATGAGAGAGAAAAATAAACAACAAGTCTTGTCAAATGTATCTCCTATCTTCTTTCTGCTCTAGGACATCTATTTATAGTTACTCTTAAAAATATAGACGTTGGTATCCCTGAGGTAGTCGTTGTGAGAGATGCACAACATTATGATTTTAATTGACGTCACTGGTATTAAAGTGCATTATTCCCATTAACACACGTTCTTCAAATGCCTAGAGGAAGATCAGAGTGCGTTGTAGCTCATCAGCATTCCTTAGTGAAGTTGCTTATCTTATGGTTGAAAAATGACTTTCATTAATGTGCCTTGATGATCATTAACACGCCTTGATAAAGTCTTTAGCGCGTGTTAAGAAGTCCTCAGCGTGCCTTATCAATTTTAAAGATCGCACCTTTGAAACCGACGTCACCTTATACGAAGGAATATTCAATTTTTTTTAAATTCCCGAGGAGCGTATCAGATTTGTCATATATGATCAACACATCGACTACGCGTGTTGTTACTCTACAACGTGCATTGTTGAGTGCCTTTAAAAAAGATGCCTTCACTCATCAACGAGCATACTTGATTTAATAGCGTTTCTTCAAGACAAGAGCTTTGTTCCAGCTTTGATGAATCTGAAGTATAAACCCGACAACGCACCTTAGAGATAATTAGTGCGCTTTAATGATTTTCCAGAAAACATACGAGAGCAAATCCACACGTTCTTGATTCATCAGCATTTCCAACAACAATAGAAATAACTTTCAGAACTGTAGCGACACCATCAGTGCACGCTCTTGAATCATTAGCGGGCGTTGATGCCATTTTGAATTTGGATTAGTGAGCTCAGTCTTATCACCGTGCGTTGATGATTCAATGGTAAGTGTTAATGCTATTTGACATGAGCTCATGTCTTATGAACATGAGTTGAGGAAGATTAATGTGCCTTGGTTAAAATTTTCAGTTGTTTTGTAAATCATCATCAAAAATTAGGATTTTTCATGTTGTACATAAATGGCTCAACAATCTCTCCCTTTTTTATGATGAAAAAACCACTGAAGAGTTTGCACTCCCCCTCAGTTTATGCATCTATTCTTAATGTTAAATAACAACAAAATAGATTAAGGTTGAAAGCCTTGTCACATTGTTAGATACGCAACACAATATATCAAACTCTGATATTACTCCCCCTTTTTTGTCATTGATAAAAAACTTAAGCAACGAAAGCGTAAATCAATCAAAATGTAATGTACATAACTCAGGATTTTCAATATAGTAGATCAAGTCATTACATCACATTTTAAACAAAATATTCAGAATATTTATAAACAAATGATGACGTGAATGCAAAATGTGGATCGATGTTATGAGAACAAGCTTTGGAATGTGATGGCGAATGAGCTTCGTATGCTTCTTTGGATGGCACATTGAGATTTAGGTCCTTTTGATTAAAATCTGTTGGATTAATATCCTTTAGGCTCTCATCCATATCAGACAGAATAATTGCCACATATTGGCCAGTGACTTTGTCTGTAATTTTCATGATTTCGGGACTTTTGGTTGGCTCTTTTTGAACTTTCTTTACTTGTTCAATTTCCTTTTGATGTTCTAGTGCTTCACCAAGCATAGATTTAGCAAAATTTCCAGTCTTTTCAGCCATCACAGATTGAAACTCAGTAAAGTTCGTTTTTTCCACATCTATTTTAGTGATTGTTTTTCCATAATCTTGTGGTTCTTGCGCTTTTGCTGCCTCCATTTCTATCATAGAAGCAACAACTTTTTTGCTTAATTCCAAGATTTATTCATTTAATTGTGAAGTTGTTGGAGGATCCTCTTGGTGAGAAGTTGTGGAACTTGATGGACGTTGTGCTCTAGACAGATTGAGAAGTTCAATCTCCTCAATCCTTTTCCCTGTTCTCAAGCTCTCCACACTTTTGAAGATCAATTTCTGAAGCTCCTCAATCCTTTCCAACGTGCTTCAGCTTGGCTTTTGAACTCAAGGAACTCTGTCTTAGTCACATTGAGCGACTGTGTTCCATTTGCCTTTCCACTCTCCTGAGTTTCTTCACCAGTTGACTTTGTGTCAACTATTTTAGGTGGAGTGCCAACTCATTTAGAAACCATTTCTTCAGGTTTTGGTATGTGTTTTCATCATGTTTATCCACAAACACGTCAATACTCCTAATGTATGATCAGTAGACAAATCCTTGATCAACAATCTTTAACTGTTTCATTCCTCTCAGGTTTTCCTTCCTGATCTTATGAGATTCTACCACTTGCTCTTCCTTGAATCCCGATAAACCACCTTAAAATATTCAAAGATCTTGGTCTGGTGGCACGAAAAAGGAATGTTTTCTTTTCTTTGCTTGTCCGAGCGACCAAAAGTGGGTTTCATGAAACTTCGAACCCTCTCCATTATCACATTCAGAACTATGATTGAGAAATGAACTTATCGCCCCGTCATTAACAAGTATATACAAATCTCATCTTGGAATGTAATTAAATTCTGAGTGTGAGATCTCCAATTGATTACCTTTGTTAGAGAAAGATGCACCATTCTCCAATGCACACCAAAATCATTTTGATCTAGTAACTCAGCATCCACCTTAACCACTTTGCATTGGTTTAACAAAAATTTTTGGATTTCATCTTTATTGACAGCCACCATATTTCCTTATTCATCGATGAAATATTTTTATTTCTCCTTTCCTTTCTTTGGAACACACCCACTTGTAGGAAATTTGAAGAGGTCATGGAGAATTTCTTCAGTGATTTTCACTTCATTTCCATTTACTTGACTCTTGATTCCGATTTCAAAATCCACACCAAACTCATCATCTTTGTAAAAGATACTCTCATTGGCATAGAATTCTGGGACCAAATCGAGATAATAATTTCGCTCTTCTGCACAAAAAATCTGTAAATTGTACTTCATGAAATCTTTATTCAAATATAATCCTCCTTCCTTCAAACTGCAAAAATCAAAGACTCTAAAATCTGAGATTTTTGTCAACTAAAGAGTTTTGTATCTCCTGGCCGCAACCAAGTCAACAAATCTATTTGAATCAAACTCCTCTTCAGCTACAGTTCTTTTAGATTTCTTAGGATTAGAGGTTTTCTTACCTTTTCCCCTATTTTTGAAACTCGTTCAGACTGAGGCCACTTGACTCCTTTTTTAGACTCTTTATGTAGTGGATGTTGGAATTCGCGGCTAAAATATGACATTCATATACATTAATGGCAGCGTATATAACAAAAATTTAATGCCTTGAATTCCCCCAAGGACCCATGCATATCAACATATATAATTAAGGTTAGAAGATTTACCTTTCACCAAGGCACGATCGATCGGTTGTATGAAACGTTGGTGTAGCT
>CAODLS010092056.1:0-12683 GCA_948243855.1 Flueggea neowawraea | reverse complement strand
CATCCTTTTGTCTTCCAACAGCCCATATATATAAAATCATTCCTAAATGAGCTTTCCAGAAGTTCAAACCAACCAAAACAGTCCAATAATTCTCGGGTTCAACCATTTTATTTCACCATAACCATTCAAACTACCATTTCCGCCTACACCTATGTTCTACCCTCCTTAATCCATCATAATCCAACTAAAAACAAGCTAAAATTCCTACTAAAATGGTCCTCAAATTGAGCATAAAATTCCACCAACAGCTATGAACAAAAATAGAACATTGAAGGGAAAACATGATATTTCAACAGTGGAAATGAAGGAGTATTGAGCCATGAATATTTACCTTATTTGAAGAGAAAATGAGTGGTGGTTGAGAGAGGACTGAAGAAGATGTTCTTGAGTGATGAAATAAAGAAAAAAAAAAAAAGAAAAGGAGCTTATATGGGCGGTGGAATTGTGATTGAAAGTTTGAAGAAAATCAGACTTGGGGATGGAACTTGGGCAACTGATTTGAAAGGAAAGCAGCAAAACGACGTTGTTTGGTGTAAGTGGCTGCACAGTAGGAAGCGAACGACACACAGAGCACGCAGACGACTGCATAACCTCAACAAAATGACATGTCGTGCGGACTCAGCACAGCAAACGCAAGGATGACAGAAAAGCGACACGAACGACCACTTCCAAACTTCCAAACGACGTGTAACAAAATTTAGCTAGCCCAAAAGACGAGTCATTCCCTTCCTTTATATTCCGATTTTTATTTTAATTTTTCATCAATTTCTACTTAATTAATCACTTCAAAAATTTCATTAATCACCCCATTAACCTTTAAAACAAAATTTCTAATTTTTCAACATTAATAATTATTGCTTGATGATTTCATGAACCCATAGTTTAATGGTTAATTTGGATGTAATTCTGATTACTAATTATTATGCTTATTTGGTTGGATGTTGTTTGTGTGAAACGTTTGAGACATTTTCACTATATATATACGTGTATGTGGTATTTTTGAAAAAATGATTTTGAAATGGTTTATGTGAGGACCTGGAGTTGCTTTAGAGTAATGTCCCTAATTGAGTATTCTCACCCCTTTTTGTGGCTTAACATTTCAGGTTATTTTGGTGTTAGTTCTTATTCAACACTCCGCGCTCAGTGAGGCATTTAGAACAGCAGTGAATGCCTTTTTGTTCGGGCCTTCGTCTTTGTTTTAGTGCTCTACACTGGGATGCCCGTGGGTTAATGGGAAATGATTGATATTTTTTAAATTGGATTTACTTACCGATGTTTTTGCACTTATTTTTGCTATAGAAATTATATTTTTTTATGTTTAGTATTTTATATGTTTATTAATATTGCTAACTTATGTCTATTAAATTTGTCAATAAATGGTTTGGTAAAACAAATTGGGTAGATAGTCTGATTATTTGAGGCTTGTGCAAGATGGATCAGGCCTATGGTTCGGTTTACAACGCCGATCATGGTCTGATATCAGGTCGTGACACTTTTAGTTTAAGAAAAGGCATGTGCATAGTATTTGATAAGCATCCTAGTATTGACAAAGCTGTAGCAAATTTGTTTTCAGAAGCGGCACATGGTGTATGCATGTATCACTTGCTCAACAACCTAAAATCAAGGTTAAAAAAGAGTGACAACATTTTAAAAGACCCATTGTTTGGAGCTGTAAAAACTTATACAAAAAAAGCCTTCTATTATTACATGGTTCAACTCAAAAAAAATTGATGAAGACATTATCACATATCTAGAAAAATATGTGGGATACAACAAATGGACTAAACCATATTCCTTGGTAAACAGAAATGACACAAGGACTTCAAACATCGTTGAATCATTTAATTCAACAAATAAGGAAACAAGAGAGTTGTCGGTAACTACATTGCTAATTTTCTTGCATGGCCTATTTCAAGAATGTACAACAACACATAGGAATGTAATCATGAAAAAGAAACAAGGTTATAGTGTTGGATTATGTGTGATCAAAATTAAGATCCTTCTATCTTTTGATGATGAACAAAACATTAGACTTGGAGTAAATCATGAAAGAAAGCTCAGAGTTGCAAAACAACTTCTGAAAGTTAGTTAATGTGCCCATGCTTTTTGGACCAAAGGTGGTCAACATTTAGATCTCTTTGTGTTTTGATGATGAACAAAATTGAAAATTAACTGTGATGATCATAACGTACGTTTTGATACATGCGACGTAGGTTATAGTTGATGAAAAATCAAACAGAAGCTACTGGAAGGTTCAAGGCAAACACAACGTACATTATACACACGCAACGTACGTAATCTGGATGATCAACGTACTTCTTCACATGAACAACATACGTCTTGGACTACTTCAGCGAACATCCTGACACCATCAACGTACGTTATATTCACGGGGGAAATTTGAAGGCTGATGCACACATTATCAATGTACGTTTTACCAAATGTGCAACGTACGTTATGAATGGAAGACAAAAAGAAGATTTGAAAATCAGAGAATGAATGTTTGTCCTCCACGTGGATTGAGGCAAAATTCAAGTACAACGGTAAACTGAAGAATTGCAACGTATATTATATTCAGTGCAACGTACGTCATAATTGATCACAACGTATGTCAATTTAAGTCAACGTACGGTGAGAGATCTGGATGAAAATCATAGGCTACTGGATTGAAATTTGATCTTAACAACATACGTTTTGGTATGCCAACGTATGTCATCAGGGAGTGTCCATATGATCAACATACGTTAAGTAAGTTTACAACGTACGTCATCTGAAGGTGCAATTCACAACGTACGCTGTGTAAGGGTCAACGTACGTCTTGATACTCTGACAGTGCATTAAATGCAACCCAAACTGCCCCACAACGGCTATAATATGTATCACAACGGTACAAAAGCTATGAGAAGGGTATAAATACATGCTTGGAAGGTCAGAAAATAACACACAACATCTGGACATTGAATTCTTACAACTACCAAGCAAGAAAGAGTTGTAATCTTACCTCAATAATGAATTAGGAACATTCTGAGAGATTTTGAGAGCGTTTTGAGTGAGAAGAGGTGGAGAAATGACGAAACCCGTCGGGTGTGGGGGTTTTAAAGACATAGCAGATAAAACGGCAACGTATGTCTTGACTCACCTTAACGTACATCTCATGCATACACAACGTACGTCTTGACTCACCTTAAAGTACGTCTCATGCATATACAACGTACGTTGGTTAGCTTCCAGTGGCTACTGTCTAGCGTAACCATACCACAACGTGCGTCTTGCACAAGATTAACTTGCGTCTCACAAACGATGATGTAAATCGATCATACTTGGCCAAACCCAGATAATGCACGTTTTACAAACTTGCAACGTACGTCATCAGCACCACAACCCTCAAACTTGATGCCTCTTGCTTTCAAACTCATTCCAGACCATTCCTGAGACTTAACATCATTCATATTTACATGATTAACATTAATTAACATCCTTAAACACATGATCAATACCCCAAACATCAAAGATTAGGATCGTAATTCGAACGAAACAAATCGGGGCTAGTCGGAATGCTACTAAAACTGGCTAGGAAATGGACGGGGTATTACACAAAACTCTTATCAATTCTGACCAACAAAAACACCTAAATCAAGTTAGAGAGCAAATTGCAAGAGTCATGCTCATATATTCAACTCTAGCATGGAGCTTTATTATTTGTAATCTTTTTGTGTACACTTTGAGTGTGGGAAATGTTTGTTGTGAACCTAAGAAAATAACTTTGTAAGGGCTTCACAGGTGTGAGCCCAAGAAAGAATCAACCTTTTTGGTTTTAGAGGTGTGAGCCAAGAATCAAATTTGTGTTGGCCTTAGAGGTGTTGAGCCACAATCAACCTCATTGTAAGGATTTGTTGGACTGAGCCGCAATGAATCATTGTTATAGTGAAAATCCTAAGTGAGACTTAGGTAGTGGACATAGGAAAGGTTGACCAAGCCATTCTAAATCTTTGTGTTGGCTTTTCTCTCTTCCTTACTCACACAACTCCATTAAATATCGATAGACAACACACACACACACACTAATACATACTATCGTTCGAAAATTATTTTCCGAAACGTTCGCATACAAAGCAAACAATAGGCACGAAAAAAATGTATTGAATACATTTTCATAGTCAAAATATATATCATAAATATGGGACCATATCAATATGTGCATACACCGCTAAACATACATGATGTGGACTCTGCCACTGATCACTAAACATATCATGCGTTGCATCAGAACACATGGATATCGACATCCCTGGTAGCTGGGATTTCTCATATCATTGGTATACCAAAGACTACTACAACCTGTAGCACAGATGCCCATATTAGAAAACCAAAATCATTTTATACTATTACATAGTATAAATAAATTCATGCGATTAATATCAACTTCGTAAAACGGTATATAATACATATATATCAAACTTCAAAACATAATACTTAATAATAAACATAATTCATAAAACGATATGTATCACATATATATCTAACTTCAAAACATAGTACTATTTAATAAACACATAACCAGATTATTAATTAGTCAATCCTTAAATTATTCAAATTTTATTCATATGTTTAGCACAACAAAAACGTAATAGAAGTTTTGAGACACAACCTATGTGTCTGAAACTGCTATCCACTCATCTGAAAATTCAAGTGCACAACGTCAGTCAAGCCCCACTTGTTGGTGGCTGGTTTCGCTGACAGGAATACAAAGCTGAACAAGCACTCATATATATATATATATATATATATATATATATGACAAGTTGAAAATACGATATTGTGGCTATACCCAAATGCTACGTAATACAAATGCATGCTCGGACCCTTACAAGATCCCCAAAGATATATTTCGAATGATATTCTATCATTCTTAATTCATAATTCAAAATTTACGTAAAATTACAGTTTGGTCCCCTACCAATATAAAATTATGTTTTAGTCACCGAGACTTGAAAAATTATAACTTAGTTCCTAAAATATTTAGGATTTATTATTTGGTCCTTAAAGTATTTAAAATTTATTTTTAAATCCTTAACTTTGCTAAAATTACAATTTTTGCCTAAACTTTCTTGAAATTACAAAAATATCTTTTTATTTTTCAAAATTAAAAATTTGAACAACTTGTAAAATATCAAGTCAGTCCCTACATAAAATTTCCAGATTTATGGACAACTTCAGTTTTGGTCCTTTTCCTTTGAAAACACACCAAATGGTCCCTAAGTAAATTAAACCCGAATACACTCATTTTTCTCCAATCAAAACATGTTCCCTTTTGTCTCCCAACATCCCAGAAACATGAAATCATATCGCACTCCTTACAGAATTTCAAAGCTCAACAAAACAGCCCACTCATTCGGCAAAATCCAACCAAAACATCAAACAAAACCTCATCCTACACCACCTTCAATCTCTCCTATTTTCCCACCTCCATCTCCATCAAAACCAACCCTAAATAAGATTAAATACACACTAAAAAGATCCTCAAACCGAAGCATTCAGTCATGAACAAAATTATCCAAAACAGAAGTTGAATATAAGAACCAAAAAGGAAAAACAGAAATGGAGAGGCAACCATGTTTTCACCTTGTTTCAGTGAGGAAGACCAGAGAGATGGAGAGAAACTTGAAGAGAGAACTGAGAGGAGATGCAGGGGAGAAGAATGAAACAAAAATGAATAAAAATGGTTGAGTGTGGACAGAGAAAAATTCGTGCAAAGTATGAAGGAAATCAGAGTTGGTGAGCAGAGGCATGGGTCTGTTGACTTTGAGGGCACACGTGAAAATGCCGGCATTTTGTGGAGAAGTTTGGCTGTGCAGACACAAACAACAAGCAGAGAAGCCATTATTCCTTCCTTTCCCAGTGACCTCCCTTCCCAGACGACGCGACGTTTCTGTTATTCCCAAGCCTGGCAAACGAAGAAGACATATTCAATCAGCAGACCACATCCTTTCCCTGCCAAACGACTTGTCGCTTGAGCCACTGATCCAGACGACAAATCACCTATTCTTTTTTTAATTTTTGATTTTAAAATTGATTTTGATTCTACTTATTTAATCACTCTAATCACTTCAATAATTTTATTAATTAACCAATTAATATTTAAAACATAATTTTTTATTTTCTAATATTAAAAAATATTTTCTTAATTAATTAAAAATTAAATAAAATTACTGAGTATTACATATTTCTCCTCTCAAAAGAAATTTGTCCTCAAATTTTTAGACAAACAGGATAATGCTAGTATCTAACCTAACCCTCCCAAAGTACATTTTGCCGAAGCAAACCAAATCTTACTAACTCCCTGCTAAACCCGAGCAAAGCTAATAAGCAAGTAACAATGAAATGAAAAAATGTAAGAAAATGCAACAACAAAAATGAAATACACTGACCTACAAATCAGTAGAGTCGAACAGGTGCAGATTGTTGGAGAATTTTCCTAGGGATGCCTTGGTTGAGTTTGGAGAGCGGAAGCAAGTTGCAGTGAAGAGAGAAAACAACATCGCAATTTAGAGTGGTTCGACCAACCTTGCTTACGTCTACTACCTAAGTCTCACTTAAGATTTCTACTATGTCGAAGATTGATTCCGGCTCAATCCAACAAAGCCTTACACCAAGGTTGATTGCGGCTCACACCTCTAAAGCCAACAAGGTTGATTGCGGCTCACAACTCTAAAGCCAACAAGGTTGATTACGGCTCACCCCTCTAAAGCCTACAAGGTTGATTATGGCTCATCCCTCTAAAGCCTATAAGGTTGATTACGGCTCACCCCTCTAAAGTGTCACGAACCATTCCTGGGACCATGACCGACGTACGAGGTGAACCGTCTAGGGAAGCCCGACCCATCTCGTACAAGCCTCAAAGATTTAAAATTATACCCATTCATTCATTTAAAACATTTATAGAAAAATAACATATATACCATATATATATATATCAAAATATAATATATGTAAATATATACAAAGCGATCTAATCGCAAAATATAATATCAAAATATAATATATGTAAATATATACAAAGCGATCTAATCGCAAAATATAATATCAAAATCAAGTACACAACCCTATAACCCTACAGCATTCGGAATGGAGCATCTACTACAAAAGACGTAGCCCGACAAAAAGGCACTACTAACCAAAATATATATGTCTCATTGGGTGGAGAATGTCCAAAGGCTGCTGGGTTGAAGTCAACCTGTAATCATGCAAACAAGACAACATAGAGAAACAAAGGGGTTAACCCAGTGAGTGAGGGACAACACTCCAGATTGCATAATTTGTGTCTCACAAAGACTGATTTGAAAGCCATTTGAAAACTAGCACATGCGATATATGACATGTATACATACTTATACACTATATACATAGTATGGTTTCTGAGAAAACATTTTGAAATCATTTGCACCAAAAGCATACACATGCACATTGGTAAAATAATACCCATATTGTTAGGTTTTTCTGAAAACCTCATATACTTATGATGGGACCATAGGAACTCGTGGTGTGGTCTATACCACTCTCCCACCATAAAATGATCAGGGTCATGCCACTGATCCATAATCCAATCATGTATCGGGCCAGGGTAACATGGCTACCGTCTACCTCGATAGTTAGGTATTATCATGCATTGGTATACCAAAGGCTACGTACCCTATAGCGAAGGTGTTCCACAATCAAAAACATAATCGAAGCCATGCATATTTATCGTCAAAATACGTGAAAAACATATGTACAACAATACATACATATAACTTTCTTCAAAACAAAACCATAAATACTTATTCACATAATCCGTTTTCATATATTTAACCAATCCTTGGATTAGTCAAGTTCACAATTTAGTTATAACACATCAAAAACGTATACAGTTTTGAGACACAACCTATGTGTCTGAAGCTGCCATCCACTCACCTGGATGTCCAAGCTCTAGGACTCTAATCAAGCACTAATGGTGGGTGGCTGCTGGTGCTGGCAAGCATAGGATGTTGTAACAAATACAACATGACAACATCAATATATGGTACTGTGGTCGTACCAAATTTATGAGTGCAATACAATGCAAATGCCCAACTCGCAAATGAGTACCTCCCAACTATCTAAATACTCATAAATACTCTAAAAATCCTTAAAAACAAAAATCTAACATCCTCCTCCTCAAAACAAATCAAAATCAAAAAATGACATTTTCACCGAAGTCCCTGCGACGAAAAATATTTGTAAAAATACCCTAACTTTTGATTCGAGCGAAATTTAATATTTTTGATCATACCAATCAACTTAAAACCATCCTTGGATTCTAATTTCATCATTGGTTTCAATCAAAACCACCTAGAACCATTCAAACCAAAAATCACATTTTCGGACTAAATATGAGCCCATAAGAAAAACCATAAATTTTTCATCTATCAAAGCAAATCTATGTTCCTTCTTGTTCCTCATACATATATATATCATAAAAACTCCAAACCAACCCAAAAACCCAGCCAAAACAGAACCTTAGCTCCTCACAACTCATTTTTCGGTCAAACATGAACATCCATAAAGATGAGCATAAAAAGGAGTCAAAATAGAAAATAAATGGTTAAAATACCTCAAATATGATAGAGGAATGTCTTGAGAGAAAAGGATTAAATTTCGTCGGATTTGGGTGAGAAACGAGAGAGAAATGGTTGAAAAACGAAGTGGTGTCGGTTCTGGTTTAATAGAGAATTATGCAGAACAAAACGACATCGTTTCCCTCAAGTGTCACTGTCGAACGCTCAAACGACAAGGGGAACACCCAGATGACTTGATGCAACGACACGCCGTTCGAGTTGCCTCGCGTGAACGCGCGAGTGTTCCATTCCACGACGCGTTATTTCCAGCTGGAGCCAGACGCACTCATGAGAACAACAGGCGTTTCGTGGCGAACGACAAGCCCCCAGTGACGAACAACTTGCAGTATGGCAACCCAAAGCGAACAATCGGTCGTCTAGTTACATTTTCCAGTTTTTTTCTTTTCAATTTTTCACCATTTTCACTTAACCAAACACTTCCCAAATCACTCCTAATCTTCATAAATCACCAAATTAACATTAAAAACATAAAATTAACCCTCCAATCACAAAAATAAAATTTCAAATAAATTTCCAAATTATCCAAAATAATTATTTCAAACTAATTACCCCAAATATAAGTCTCCAAAATAACAATAAAAATATGAGGTATTACATTACGTGTTTTTTATTCATGTATTAACGGTTGTTTATTGAGAAAAGGTTTGATATTGTGAAGTTAAATGACCCAAGTTGAAGCTCAGATAAATTAAGTATTTCTTTTAACATTTGTAATTGATTACTGTATGATGTGAAGTGATTCTTAAATGTTGTTAAGTTAAAGATTCGTCAAATTAGTTGTTTTGTGTTTTCATTTCATTTTGTTGGTTCAATAATGAATTCTCTTTCCATTTGCTTTCGGATTTTTAGGCTATGTTTAGTTTGGAAAACAGTTTTCTATTTTCAGTTTTGTTTTTGTTTTCAGAAAACTCAAAAACATTTAGAAAATATGCTCATTTTTTAAAACTGAAAACAAGTTTTTTATGGGAAATTAAGAGAGGAGCTGTATCTCTTTAAAGTGTGTTTTGAATAGAGATTTTGAACAAAATTTTCATTTTTCTATCTCTATTGTTTTATTTTTTCGAAAATAATGGAAAATTCACCAAGCTAAACAGAACTGTATTTTTTGGAAATTGAATTTGAGTTGGAGTTTCATATTGTACTATGCAGAGGGTTAGATTTTCGTGCTTGATGTCCCTGATGAATTTGCTTCAGCTAACCTTTAGGTCCTTTACCCAGGTGTGTGGTTGAAGAAATGCAGAATTTTTGGCTGAGAATGCAACTTTTGTACAGCTAGCTTTGTTTGGACACTCATGATACGTATGATTTCTTTTTATGAGAATGCAACAATTTGCGTAATATATTTTTATTTTTGAATAGTATAGGCTTTTTTTTCCCTTTTCTGAATAGTATGCTTTTTTTTGAGATAGAAAATTAGAAATGTCATTTTCATGAAAGTATTTCTATTTCAGGCGTTTCTGCGTAATTTCTTCATTTCATGCAATCCGTCTATATCCGAATTGGTCTTAAAAAACGTCCTCAACAATCAAAGAGGACGAATCCAACTTTATTGAGACAAAACCGTAGCTCACCCGCCATCAAAATAGAGTGCGAAGGCAGCAGCGGTGTTGAAAACGCTCTTCGCCTGTGAAAACCCCGATAACACAACCAACCCAAGACCATTTTTGTTTGCACATATATAAACCAATAGAAACAAACCCGCTTTTCCTCCTCTCTTATTTTTCAAAATACGTCTAATTCTAATAAATGAATTTAATCATTTTTAATTCATTTCCAATCTCAGATCTCTCTTCACCTTTTCTCTTCTCGCATTACTCCTTCCTTGTATCGCTGTTTGTCGTTGCAATTCGATTTCGGATTTGGATCTGCCCGCTACAGATCTGTAGAGGCATTTCGCTGACGGAAATGGACAATGGAGATATTGAAGTCGGCGTGGAGGAGGAGTTCCACGGTAGTCACGGTCGCAAGTACCGTCCCGTGGTCGCTCATGATCGAGCCGTGCTTGAGATGTCATCCATGGATCCTGTATCTTCTTCCTCTTCGTCTTCTGGTCACCAACAATCTAACCCGTCGCGTTAATCTAATTTATGTTTGTGTACACGTATATTTGTTTCTGATTGTTGAGCTTCAAGAACTGTCAATGTTTTCTTGCTCTCCAAGCTTTTAATTATCGAATCGTAACCGTTGCATAGACAATAGAATATGTAAGTTGATTTTGATTTTCGCCAAGTTACGTAGTGTAAGTGCATATGTATAATTGCTATTTCTCTCTGAACGTGTTTTAGTTTATTAATTTTAATGCTGTACGATGGCTTCTCGCACAGGTTTTGCACTGATATTTAGTTAGGATAGTTAAGTGTTAAGTAAAACTTTAAGCTAATATATTCCTTTGTGGATTTGATGTGGTGCTTTCCATTTTCGTTTTAAAGTCCATCGGTGAGAGATACGGTTGAAGAAATGCCGATACTAGATTCATGTAATATGCTATGATCACAGGAACATAAAAGTAGGTGCCACAGCAAATAAGGATACTGATACGAGTGAAGCTGCGATTCCTGTTAATGGTGAAGTCAACGGCTCAGAGAGTGAACATAAACTGGAATTGTTTGGTTTCGATTCGCTGGTCAACATTCTTGGTCTTAGGAGGTATGTGTTCTGTTCCCACTAGTTTAATCTCTTTGTACACATGTTTTCGTATGATTTGCATGCAAATCTGCTGGAATTTGTTGATTGATGTTGCATGTTGATGACTGCCATTTGCTTGCTGTTTCAGTATGACAGAAGAGCAAGTTGCAACGCCAGCCAGTCCTAGTGATGGTGAAGAAGGTGCGCCCACTTACGACCATCCAAGGGTATGCTAATTTCTGAACTTGATACCCGTTCAATTTCCCCCTTTTCATTTGACCTTATATTTTCATGGCATTAATTGATAAGTTGCTAATTTGCGGGACTTTTGTTGCAGCCTCAGTTTGTATAGTTTGTGTGATATATTTATTTTATGTGCATGTATGTTTACAGGCCAACGAAGTCAAACTGGGGACACTGATGGGCGTCTTTGTTCCATGCTTGCAGAACATATTGGGAATCATCTACTATATTCGTTTCATCTGGTTATACTTATGCTAATTTATGTTAATCTTGGACTCTCCCTTTTGCAACAATAACTGCCTTTTATTTTTTCATGCCTGCCTGCATGTCTTACTAATTCAAATTGACATCAAATTTGTTAATCAACTATAATTTTTGATAGATTACTCCTCGTGTTTCAAAACAATAAGTCATATATTGTCCATCTATCTTTATAAGCATGCAATGCATTCTTTCTAGTTTTATTATATGGTTGAAAAATGTCGTTATAAATCTTTAATCATGGTTGTCATTATTCTTACGCAAATTGCAGGATTGTAGGTATTGGTGGCATTGGTGAATCACTACTGCTTGTAGCATTTTGTGGTTTGTGCACTTTTCTGACTTCGATTTCGCTGAGTGCTATTGCAACAAATGGTGCAATGAAGGTGCGTGATATGATTCAGTTACTATTTTTTTTTATTCTGGTGTGACCTTTTCGTATATAAGGTGGCGGCAAGGTGGAAATTGCATTTTTGTTTTCCCTTTAATTAAATGAAAGTAAGTGAATTATAGATAACTAGAGAAGATGATTAAAATATGGGGCGGATTCCTTCTTCCCTCCCCACAACAAAGTTATAAGTTTGTACCTTCTTATATATACTTTTTTGGAAGAAAGCCTTCATGATCTGCTTTTATTGGAAGCTTTATTTGTTTACATCTGTATTTCATGTACATACTGTGTTCTTTTTTTATTTTTTAATGTTTCCTCATCAAAAGATGCATACATGTTGAAACTTATAAATTCTACTGCATTGCTTTTTCTTTTGTTGAAAATGTGTGTTATCAGTTGTCCAAGCTGGAGGATATGAATCAATTTCTTGTCTAAAATCTACTTATAGGGTGGAGGACCATATTATCTTATCGGTCGTGCCCTTGGCCCGGAGGTTGGAGTTAGCATTG
>CAODLS010091936.1:0-14685 GCA_948243855.1 Flueggea neowawraea | reverse complement strand
TCGGTCCTCTTTGACCTACGTCCACTCCTCTAGCTCACTAGAGAGTTTGAATCCACTATACTTCCTCACTTTCGGGTGGAGGTAAATCGTTTACAATCTCTTGTTTTTCAGGATCACAAGACAACCTTCTAGACCTTGCTTTTTGCTGGTCGAAACAAGAAAACCACACTCTTTTATTTTTCAAGGTAACAAACAAAGCAAACATATTCCTTTCTCAAGCTTTATAAACAAAGCTTGATTACAATACTATTCTCAACTAAATGACAGTGTTGTTCAACCAACTTAGTGATAAAATAGCAAATCAACAGCTTAGTTGGTATGTAAGTATTCAAGAACAAAATAAGAATGCAATGGGAAGATTTTCAAAGCTTTAGGCACTCTCAAGGATTGTTCTTATTTACCTTATGACTTGAAACGTCTATTTATAGGCATTCCTCAAAAACTAGCCGTTGTGGATACCAAAACAGCTGTTGTGAGAGATGCAAAATGGTGAGATTGATGACGTCAGTCCTTGCTACGTATGTACCAGGTGTACTGTGTACGTAGTTCATGGTTTTATCAAAGTACTACGTACAACAATATTCCTTCTGCGTGCATAGGCCAAGTTCTAGTACCTACTGCTTTATATCAAGAAGCAACTACGTGCATAGTACTTTTATCTGTGTACGCAGAGCTTGAACGCTGTGTGCATTGTACTCAGTGCTGCGTACGTAGTCGAGTCGTCAATGGTTATGTCTTTGATCTTCCTCGTGGCCGTGTCAGAGGATATTCAAAATTTCAAATAACGAAGAGCGTATGTCATTTGTCAAGTAGTACAGCTCACTTTTGTTGTGACGTCTTTGCGTTTTTATTCTCTGTTCATGACTCATTGTTCTGATGCTTTCTGAATTCATGTTAGAGAATATTCTCGTCGGTATTCTGACAGCCTATAACAGATTTTGACGTTTTTCAGTCAGACAGATATTTTTCTCGTCTACGTGCGTTGAAGTATGTTCTGTGTGCGTAGCATGATCCTTTGAAGCGCACACAACTGGGATAGAGCATGCCGCAGCTTGACTTTGTGAATTTCTCTGATTTTCTGATTGTACCAAGTGGTATTTAAACCAGTATGCATCTTCTAGTTACTACATCCTCAAGTCTATGTCAATACACATAGCAATATACTGATCCATTCTGTTTTCTGATTGTACCAAGTCCACGCGCACTACACTTCTTCCTACGCGCACAGTAGGATACTGGGTTTTTTTCTTCTTGACTGAATCACGACATCTATGTGCATTGCATTTGGCTTCTAAGAGCATAACACCTGTTCTACGCGTATTGTATGAGCTCTTGTGCGCATAGCGTCCATCTTTGACTTCTCGATGCACCTCTATCTCTAATCAATGTGCATAGGTCTTGGTTTAAAGTACGTGGACCATTCTTTAATGTACTTGGAGAGTTGAGGAACATGTTTAGCTTAACTGTTTCAATTGTTTTGTTAAATTATCAAAATTTATGAGTTTTTATGATAATCAAAAACTTGATTCAACATATATTCAATTTTGGCATTTGTGTTTCATATATTTTTTTTATGGTATCTACTTTTCAATGTATAAATACATTATTGTAAAATTTATAATTTAAATATAATATTAATTAATTCAAATATTTTAATATGAATTTAATATCAAATAATTAATTTTTTGTTATATGGAGGGGGAGAGAGAGAGGGAGGGAGCAAGAGAGAGATGGACAGAAATGGAGAGAGAGAGAGAGAGAGAGGGAGAGAGGAAGGGAGAGAGAGGGGGAGAGAAAAGTAGAGAGAGAGAGTGAGGAAGGGGGGGCGAGGGGGAAGAGGGAGGGAAAAATTAATAATTTAAATATAATATTAATTAATTCAATCCACCTCTATTTTATTTTTCTTTTTTTTATTTCATGTAATGGTTGACGTTGTTTGTTTGTTTTTTTATTATTAATTCTTAATTAAAATTAAATTTTACGATTAATCTTATTTAACAAATAATGAAAAAAAATTAAGTTTAAGTTTAGCTTGTGAAAAAATAATGATAGAAAATAGAGTTAGAAAGAATATTTAGAGAATATTCTTTTTTAGAGTTGGAAATAGAGTTATGGATTGGAGATAATTTTATTGTATTTGTGGTATTTTTAGAGTTTTAGAATTAAAAATAAAGTTTTGGATTGGAGATGGCCTAAGAATTATTCTATCTTAAATAGTTTTCCTTCGTATCCTATTTTTCTTTCTTTCTTTTATTCTTTTTTTTTTGTGTGATAGTGCATGAGCCACATACACAACATTCATAATGTTACAATAATTTTGTTTTTGCTGTTGTGTTTCTTCCTTCTTCTTTGATTATCTGTTAGTCTCATGTTCCCTTGTTTTATTCTTTGCTTTATTTGTCCAGTTTTGATATTATGCGATTACATTTTTAGAATTTGTTATTGGTTGAATGTGTGATTTTGTTTTAAAATTTATCACATGGATGAATGCTTCAATAATAATACTAGGTTTTTTTTAATCTATTGTGTAGTAGTCTTCTAGCTCTTGTGCCAAGAGTGATTTAGGTTTTCCTGACTCGTCTCGTTTTCAATTTTCACATTTTCTGTCGATTGATATACTGAGCGCGGAGAAAGTCTTGTTGTCGTTGAACACTTTTCATCACTCCTGATTCACTTTCAACATGTAGTGTCTTGTACTGGTTTTGCTTCGGTGATCTAAACTTTTCCTTCTTTTTTGTTTGTGCAGAACCGATACTTTGCTGCATTTTGGACGATGAGAAAGAATCTGCATGAGTGGATAAGCATCTCACATCGTAGATACCACTTTATTTATCTTGATTATTCTTTCGAAAATACAAATGAAAACGTGTATATTTTTGGGATAATATTTGTGGTCGAAAAGTTTATGTTGTGTGCGAACCGATGACAAAACAAACAAAAAAAACGGGTTGTGTGCATTTTGGGAGCAATAATTATATATGATTTCAGGACTAGTCGATGTTTGGGCAAGTCTTCACATGTTCACGACTATTCACACATCTTTCACAGAAACCGAATTCAAATTTCTCGACAAACTTGCTTGTCAATGCTTATTCATGTATCAATACGTGGTCGGTAGATGCAAGTGTTGTCTAATTGATAGCTATTATTGTTGTATTGGAAATGAATAATTCTTTCAATGACAGTTTTGCCTAATTTTGGTACACTAAACGCAAGTCAAGGTTAATCAAACTATCAAGGCAAGGCCTGAACTTTAAAATGAGGCAAAAGTGCCGCTTTGGAACTTCAACATACTTTGGTTTGGTAGGTATTGTAGGTAAAACTACATTAAGATATAAAATTACTGTTTTCATTTAATTTGTGGCTTTAAATAATCGGTAATGACTAAAAAGACGTTGCAAAATTGCTGTATCTTCTCAATATACTGTTTGAGAAAAGTTAGAATTTATCACTTATTTCCAATTCCAATGCAAAAGTTAAAAATCATCTTTATCTTTGGGTTAATTTTATTTGCTCACACCAAATTAACAAAATGTGACATTGGCTATTTCATTTTTGTTATGTCCATTCGGTGTCAAAATTTTGAGCAGGATTCCACATCATTAAAAAAGTACACGTGTCAACAGCTTTGTGCACTTCAAAAAAAACCATTCATAATCCAACTGATCAAATCGAACAAATTAGATCAGAAAATTGCAACTCAGTAATAAAATCAACACAGATAGAATCAACATCTATAAATTAAACTATTAGAGCATGTTCAATATTACTCTATATAATTCTCTCTATTATGTTATTATTTAATTCAAATTTAGAGGTTCAACTTATATTGAAATTTGAACCTAATTAATCTTTTCTACTTATTTATTAATGTTTTATTAGAACTCCAAAAAATTATAGAGCTTAATAGTGGCTCCATCTATATATATGAAAGAATTACTGAGCTCCATAAACTTTTTAGAGCTTTATTGATAAAAAAAATTAATAAATGAGTAACAAAAATCAAACGAATTCAAATTTTGAGATAAATTAAAGTAAAAAAAATTAAATAAAATAATAATACAACAGGAAAAATTATATGGAGTAGTGTTTGCCATGTGTACTACAAAAAATCAATAAAAATCCTAAATTGATGAAAAAAATGCATAATTCAGATTTCAAATAGCATAACTAAATCTGTGATTTCATATTTAACATGTAAAGTACGCATTGACTATAAAACCATGTAAACCAAGTCTATAGTAATAATTCTTCAGTTTAATGAACAACATCAGCACTATCACCACCTAAGTTGAAGTCAAATCAACCATAAAAAATAGATGAAGCTCTTAAGAGTTAAAAACTAAGTGGACAATAATGAAATTAAATAGAAGGAAATTAGACAAGTTGGAATTATTGAGGTTGTCAAGTCTAATACTAAAAATATTTTATTTGTAGTGCAAACGTTCGTTAAGTATGAAAGTTAGGACAACCCTTTTTTCCACAAGTTGTTTATAACCAATGATCGCAAGTATAATAGAACTAAATTAGCCATGAATAGAGTATTGAAGCTAGCAAGTCTAATGCTAAAATATATTTGATTTGTAGCACAGTTGTTAAGTAGGAAAGCAAGAACAATCATTTTTTTGGAAATCGTGTACAATCCGTTGTCTCAAGCATAATAGAACTATCACGACCTATTTTCGGACTATGATCAGCGTACGAGACGAGCCGAATCATAGGCTCAGCCAATCTCGCGCAAACCTCAAAAGAACAGGACTTCTATCCAAAATACATTATCATACATATAAAAGTTAATAAGTATAACAAACTATATACTTATCATTTATAAATAAAAATCATTTAACAAAATGATAATTTGAACAAACTACCAACAAGTATCCCAATGTGAAGCAACTAGGAAAACATATAACTAGGGTCCGAACAAAAGGGCATTCATTGCCACTTCAAAATATCTCATTGAGTGTTGAAAGCCGAAAAGTCACTATCAACAAAATTACTTGAAAAATGTTAAAAGGAGAGGTGAGTAAATTCAGTGATGAAACGACAATCTAAATCGCATTTGTGATCTTCAATTTTCTAATATAAGCTAATCATAAACCAAAATCACCTTCCCCTCTAGTTGATCTCTCACGTATCCACCTCCTAGACCAATTCCACTTCCCTGCTCCTCCTGTCTTGATCTCTTAATCACCGCGTTCCAACACTCTCTCTCTTTCCCACTCTTTTTATCTCGGTAAACATGCATAATCCAATGAAAACTTAGGTGTTTGGAGTTTGGAGAATCAAATACCCTCATAGGGAAGATGGGTTCGCAAAGCAATTTGAGCATTTTATTTTTGAACTCCTCCATGAATAAAGAACACCTACAATTATCATTTCTTCTAGGTCTGTGAAATGAAAGTTATTTTGGGTCAAATTTTATTTTTAATATAACATAAGATAATTTGCTTGTTTTTGGCTTCATTAGTGGGAGAAAGAGAGAAAAAGAGAGGCCTGGTGGTGGTGGTCGAAGCGAAGAAGAGTTGGTGGAACGGAAGAGAGAAGTTTAGTGGCGGTAGCAATGGTGGTTTGATTTTGGTTTTAACCTAAATTTGAGTTTTAGTTAGTTCTCATTTAGTTTTTGTGTTGATTTTAAGCAAAAAAAAAAAAAAAAAGAACTTGACCATGTAGCGCATGCTAGTTACTCTTAACGTCTATCGTTAACATTCATCACGGACCAGGACCAAAATCGACCTTTTCTCAAACGCTACGGCTCAAAACGGACAAAAGATAACGTTGAGGCAAAAACTAGATATTTTGTAAAACATAGGACGAAAAGTGAACCTTCACCGGACACCGGACAATAAACTGACGAAAAACCCGCAAGTGTTGGGGGGCTAAATCTTATTATAAGATAATACATTGCTTCCAAAAATAGAAAAAAAAAATATAAGAGAATACATTAACTCGGCATCGGTGTAAACTTCAAACTCGGCAAGTCTTGGCAAGGTAATCACATCCTTCATATACTTCTAATCCTGGCTGGCTTAGTTGATCTTCAGTAAAGCAAGCACATCGCTTACTAATCTTCCCAGTTATTGCAATTTCTAGAGGCCTATGCACTAACCTTGGGAACCCATCCTCGCACCAAACCTGAATTAAGATAGGTCAAAGTTTAATATATTACACAAAATAAATACCAATCCCTGCTTCTGAGCAAGCCATGCCATCTCACTCGGTTTTACGATGTGCATAATAGTGGGAAATCTTATCCACAATGGATTGAAACTGTACATTGCTATCCATGCACATTGTAACTCTCCAAGACGTTTCTATCTATCTGTTTATTATGCAATATATCAAATCTACTAATTTATAATCTCTATGTTATCTATCACTCAATTAACCGAAACAAAACACTACCCTTGAAATTCGTAAACAGCAATATGTTAGAGCCTAAAACAACATAATAGGGTATATATAGAAATCCTGCTTGCTGAATATTATTTGCAATAATTAAATATTTCACATAAATCTGATAAATATACCTCTCCCCCTTCTGCCTGACTCCACCTTGAATTGCAAGCAGCTAGTTTGGCTTCTTCATTTTTCTGTTTCTCCAAAAGCTGTGCTCCTCTTGCAGCTTTTGCTTCAACTCCTTTCAAAGTTTTTGTGGGATTTCCTTCATTTTCATAATAACGACCAACTAGTTTACCAACAAACCTGATGATCATGATGTATCTTTATCCAATCAGAACTGATAAAATGAAAATCATCAAACTTGAAATGGCTTATAATAAATTTGCGACGGAGAAGATGGTCTAAGCATATTTATCTTGTTTATGGCAACAAATTGTGAACATTAATTGTGGAATAAATATATTTTTGAAATCAAAAGTATACATTATACTCACGGAGATGCTATGAATTACACTAAAATGAGCTACACAAGCACGTCTAACCATTACAAACACTTTGGCAACAAAGAAAAGAAAAGCATCAGGAACATCTTTCCGAAAAATACACATATAGCCTTAAAGCCTTGCAAAATAGGATTAAGCAGTTAGAAACCCAAATGTGATTACACATTAGGGAGCATATTGTCATCTTATATGTACACTGAGAACCTTCAGTTTTTGGAATCCAAGATATTCATAGCCTTAAAGATTTGCAAAATAGGATTGTTTAAGCATGTGTTATCAGATTGTTCGATCCTTCTCACCTACTTGAAATCTCGCAAGAGAGAAGAAAATATCTTCTCTTTTTTCGATGCTTTCCATATCCTGATTGAGTTCAAATTGGGTCTCATCTGGCTCCTCCATTCTCCAAACTTTTATTGATTTATTCATTCCATGCAAAATCTTTCTACTGATTTGGTATATTTCATGGTAAATCAATCTCTTCTGTTACAACTCCAACTACAAGTATACAATTCTGTCCTGAATTTGCACTTGCATTTGGGAGATCTTATTGAGAGGTGTAGTGTACATGTATTGGAATATTAGCATTTGTTTGAGACACTAGCCGATATAAGAGCAGCAGATTCAGCCATTTAGGTTCTCCATTACTATTATATTTTTGTAACAGGGCTCCGGTCAAGTTTGCCTACCAACAGAAGGGGAAGAAAGGCCCAAGCAAACATTAGATCAAACCTAAGAAACATGGGATAAACCCCAACTAAGTGATCTGCTGGGAATGTTACCACTTACCCAGTTTATCTTTTTGCAGTTACTTGTTTGTTATTTTGGTTTTGCTGTGAGTTTGTTATTTTGATCATGTTATGCTCCATTACCTAGGTAATCACTGAGTATCAAGGTGGTAGAGAGAGAATATTTCTAGCATTATGTATAATGGAAGGATGTGAGGTCATGATGATAAAAGTTTTATAGAGAATGTCTCGAGTGAGACCAGGGGAGTGTGGTAGCCTCTAGAAATTGTTATCATTGAATTTTATATTTTGTTATCTCATCATCAATGCCCATCCCTTTTTATCCTTCTATTCCTCCCTATTCATCTCTTTATCATTCTGGTTTTTAACAGTTTGTAATACAAATTTCTAGCTTTTCCTTACATTTTTTAAATATAGTGAAAAAAAATGCTCATAAACTTTATCTCTTGTTGGCATCTGTAATCATATAGAAATCAAGTACTACCTTCTAAATTCTAATGTGCTTTGAAGTTCATATCACAATTTTAGACCAAGTTCATTTTAAGATTGACCAGGGCATTTTTCTTTGACACAGCACATAATTAAGAATTGGAATATTCTTTATGATTGACAATTTTAAAGCCGTACAATTTATGCAAGCGCATCTGACTAGAATACTTTGTCTTACTTAGTTGCAATCGGCCTAACACAACAACTATGCCGATAGGTTAACTCTCAATCATATGATCCCCAGTAGATCCAAAAGGCAAACATTGTTGATCATCTTTTGCTGGTATTATTGATAATTTTAAATCTTCATGCATAGTGTGAAAAGAGTAACAGTAATATGCAAACAACACAAAACTCACTTGTAGGTTTTGAAGTAGAATTCCCGCCATTCAACAACACTCTTCACCTAAAAATGCAAAATATGGAATCAAAATACAGAAGATGATATGATCCTGAGTTTTTAGGAAAAGCACAGAAAAAAATTTATTCAAGATAATAGAGTTGATCTCATTTGTTAATTTCACTCAATTATGAACCGTTTAAACAAAGTACCAAAAAAAAAAAGACACAGAAGTCCAAGAGACAAAGAACAAATGCGCATAACAAAAAGACATGTAAAAGAGTGTTATGTTGGAAAATATTCACTGCACAATATTGCAACAAAGAGTTTTTGGCCATGCAGCAAAAGCGAAGCAACAATGATTTAGGAAATGAGAAAAATAAAGATCAACAAATCCTAATGTATTTATGTTTTCCTTTTTGCTTATTTCACCCAGGTTGCTTAGTTCACCCAGGCAAGCCTAACTAATTCTCTTCCCCTGCTTTTTTCTCCTCTATTTATTTGTTTACTCTATTTAAATATGTTTATGGACATATCTGCATGTCAACCAATAGGCTTCAAGTATCAAAATGGTACAAAACTAAATTTTAAAAAAAAACCAACTTGCAGTGAGGTGCAGATTTTAAATTGAGGAAGCAAAACAGCCTCCCCACGTGAACCACTCCCCATTCCCCTCAGAGCATCCCTCTTCCCTCACCCATACTAGCCTCCACCCTCCTCACCCCACATCTCAGGAAAACAATAAAAAGGAAAAATAAGGGCTGTTAGATAACATCATAATGGACTGCAGAAGTATAATGGCCCAACAGCTTCTGCTGTATAATTTAGTCCAGATTACATTTCAGCCCATATAAGGAACAAAGCCTTGACTTTCCATTACATAATGACCACTAGGTGATAACATTTTATCACCTAGCATCTGGCTGTAGGTCATTGCCTTGGCAATTACTCTTAGAAGGCACAAGCCAGGTGGATCAAGAGGTGCCCCTCTATCATCTAGCATTATCAAGAAACCAAAAAGGGTGCTGGGAGAACATTTGACAACATTAAGGATGACATTATCCCAATGGTTTGAAGAAAACATCAAGGTCACAAATGCAACAACAAGAAAAGGTTACCTCAGTGCTGGATAATTCATGCAATGAATCAGTGAGCCCATCACCTACATTAAGCATCGAAAAGATAGGTCATATAGCTGCAAAACAGAATCATGTGCGAGTGTGCATGACAATATTCCGCTCTAGGCTTTTGTGATAGGTCAATATTGCATAATAAAATGGAGTTATGGCTTGCTATAAACACCAAAGGAATATTGATAGAATTTTCTATAAACATTGCCACTATGACAAATAACAGTTTGGTTACCAGGACCAGAGCAGACACAATAGAGAATGTTAAATTTGGCTATGAAGTATATATATATAAAGAAAATTAATTTTACCTGTAAAATTTCCTGAAACAAATGCACGAGAAGCATCTCTATGTTAACCGAGAATAAGAAGTAAGCCCAGTTGTCAGTAACCCACATCTAGAACTGTATTTAATTCAATAATCAAATATAAAGCAGGAGATGGGGAAAAAATAGCAAACTCCTCAAAAAGGCACTACATAGGAACAAGACAAGACAAACATTTATTTGTCTATGACCTACCACATTGTAACCATCATGAGAGAAATGCAAAACTCGATAAGATCAATTGGCAACATCTTAATTTAAATTTCACTGCATTGTTACATTAGTTTGCATAGTCAGCATCGCTAAAATGGTCATCACTGATGTTATATAACAGAACCAGAGGCAACCTTTCTCTTAGTGTGTACCGGGTAGCATGCAGCACATAATTTTGTGAGCATACATTACTTTGCAGCACTCAACAATAAATCTTTGAAGGTAATAAGCATCTGCAAATTGCAACTACAGGATAATCCATGTATGGCTACACGTTCATGATGGTTCATTCCCTACCTTGCAAAATTGACTTCCAACTGGAAAGTAAGTTCATTTAATATAAAAAAAGCCAAAATTGACATTGATCATTGATGTACAATCATATTAATGCAACCTAGACAAGACATAATTGAACTTCACGGGTAATATATAACTCATAAAATTGAGTCATGTAGGTTTAAGATTATGAACCAGCTATTGCACATTGCCTTCAGATATAAATGTTCTCCTTTCTCTTCATCTAGTATTTTCTATTTCAATCCATGTATGTATTGTGAGGAGCAGCTAAAAGCTTGCTTGACTATTAGTACAAGACAAGTAAAGCGATATGCGTCATTGAACTTCCGTCTACAACATGATTTGTTTGAGAATGTGTACAATAACATGACATTTTCTCCATTAAAAACTAAAAATTGAATCAGCAATCATACAAACAAGAGAAAAATGCATTTGGGACACAAAAGCAGGGGAAAAAACTTAAAAATGGTTATTATGAAGTTATAAATTATCCAGTAGAACACATGCTATAAGTAAGTCGAAAGACAATGTCGAAACTGTAAAAACAAAATGACTTTCCTAGCATATCAAAAAGCAATCAATTTATGTGGTTCATTAGGATTCAAGCTTAAGATTTTACAATTTCCCACATTACTCTTTTACTAACTGAGCTACCAAACAGAGAACTAAAAAGTACTAGGCTTGCCTTGTATTTATTAGCATGATCTAATCCAACTGAATAAATGAAAACATATTATTTGATCAATCTAAATGTTCTGAGAATATAAATGTGGGAAAATCTGAATAACAGTATTGAACATTGGTAAAGTTACATTTAACCACAAAAAAAAATGAAAAGGTGCAAACCTTCCAGCAAAATGATTGTACCCCCCTCCTACACCGTAGTGAGATTTTCCTTTAGTTACATCAAACACAGATCTGAAAGAAGACCATAATAACAGTCACTGCACCTTGCAACATGCGCATATAGCCATTTATATATATCGGTGCCCTATGGGAGTCAAGCAAACTACTCAAGTTCCACTCGTGAAATACTCAAATTCAGCTGCAAAAAGTCAAGCTTGAGCTTGACTACCTCAACTAATGGGTTGAACTAAAAGCGAGTATTATCATACTTGAATTAAGCAGGTTGGTTATACTAAATTACATATTTAAAGTATTTTATGTACAAAATATCTAACTTTAGTTCAGATATATATTAGGATCTAAAAGCATCCATTTTTAGCATGTTTAACTACTCTAAAATTTCCTGAATTTATTTTTAATTTCTAATACTTTTAGAAAATTATGAGCTGACATTCAAGCTTGTTTACGCCTAATCGAACTTCAATTGGTCATCAATTATTTGAATTTTTATATTATAGAAAACAAGCCAGAACTCTAATATATGCCAAGTATTTCCCATAGTCAGTTCAAAACAAGCTTCAAGCATTTCTAGTTGAGCCGAGCTGAAACCATGTACCGTGTCAACTTGACTCAACTCGACTCACTGACACCCCTTACATACATAACAATCATCTATAAATTTGTTTCCTTTTCTCCCAAAAAAAATGGCTCACCTCAAATGAGGAGTCGAACCCCTCAACCCCAAGTCCTTGGTACCAACAGACCAAATAATCATCCATAATAATCTATATTTTTGCATATATATATATATATACAGAGAGAAAGGAAATACCCAAGAATTCCCAAAAGAATGAGCAGCGATTCGTCCGTTCCATTGTGTAAAGCAAGTTCTTCAACTGTGAACAATTTCTACAATCGCAATATAACAACACAAGTCAATAGTAGTAAGATGTTCAAATAGCTAATAAAACATGGCATACATGAAATTAAAAACCAAAAAAGGAAGCAAATGCCAAAAATTGAGATTTCGACTGGGTAACAGTGCTGCTACCAATTCCTGTTGATTCTGTTGTGAACGGCTGTTGGGTGTGAAGGAGTATTTGAGTCTCACAGAAAAAGCTACCAGAGCGACCAGAAGAGGAATCCAAAAGAAAGGAGATTTTGATAACCCAATAACTGAATTTGCCATTATTGATTTACAAGTGTGAATTAAAGACAATCAGGACTCAAGAAGAAGGCGAGCTTATTCCAGATCAAGAAATGATAGAGAGTGTTGATAGAGATTTTTGTTTCTTATTTGCTAGTCACTGGTGTTTGAAGAAGTGGAAGAATTTAAAGTTGAAGAAATAAAAATATAGAGGAGAGATTAAAAGGTATGTATAAGAAATTGTGATTCACTTGCTCATGTTTTTTTATGTAATGATATTAAGGTGGAATTACATTGATATTTTTGTATTTTGTTATAATTTGTGATTTGAAAAGGTTATTAATACGGAAACTTCAAGAATAATCTTGATAACCCCTTGTATATTCAGACTCCAACATATTAACGTGAAAACCCCCAACAATAATTTTGTTTCAATCCCTAAGAATGGTTAGAAATCAGATTACTTAAACGAATGATCAAAGAATCAGAATAAAGAAAACTCGTTTCTGAATTCCAATTTCGAAACACTCAACAAGAAGGTGATCAAGATCTTTGAATGTTCCTTAAATACATGTATTCTACTCAAGAACACAAAGACAAAAGCATTCTCGGATTTTAGGGTTTAATTTCATCAAAAAGTCTCCTCAATATTTCGGCTATGAATGGTTTAAATAGCCTTACAATAGTTGTCCTTAATAGACTATGACTCCTAACTATATGCTACTTGCCATAAAAGAAATACATAAAAAATAGTCCAATAATTTTATGACAAAAACAAATCCGGTCAGTCTAATTAAATTACATATAATTAAACCCATTATGGACTTGGATTTGAATTAAGTTGTATTGGATTTGAGTTGCCTTTGTCCCAAAACCGTAGGCCTGCAAGCCATCTCCAAGTGAGTTCACCAAGCCTTGTAGATAATGGATCAATGATTGTTGAAACTTCTTTGATTGAGACCTTGTTATGGGCCCTGGAGGCATGCTAATTGGGCTAGAAACACGTTGGTCTTGAAGTTTTGGCCGAGAATCCTCTTTGACATGTCCATGCAAAAAATCGTCTAGAAGCTCTTTGACATGACCATGTCGAATCACAACATCTGCGTCTGGAAGCTCTTCAGCATGACCATGTGGACTCTGGACGACAGGGTGCTCCATAACATTCCCCCTCTCCTCAAAATGATTCGTCCTCGAATCTAAAGCATCACCTACATCAAAAGGACTTAAATCAGCAACATTAAACGAAGCACTGACATTATACTCACCTGGAAGGTCAACTTTATAAGCATTATCATTCATCCTTTCAAGGATTTGAAAAGGACCATCTCCCCTTGGGTTGAGCTTAGATTTCCTTTGAAGTGGAAACCTCTCTTTGCAAAAATGCACCCAAACCCAATCTCCAGGTTGAAAAATCATAGGCTTCCTTCCTTTGTTCACACGAGAAGCTACTTTAGCATTTTGCTTTTCAATTCTCTCCTTAACCTGCTTATTTAACTTCTTCACCAAATCTGCCTTAGAATTAGCATCAACATTGACAAATTCGTTAGGGGGTAACGTCAATAAATCAATAGGAGAAAGTGGATTAAAACCATAAACAATCTCAAATGGATAACAATGTGTAGTGCTATGAATAGCCCTATTGTAAGCAAACTCCACAAATGGTAAACAATTCTCCCAAGTCCTAATGTTTTTTTTTCAATGATTACCTGAAGCAAAGTAATCAAGGTCTGGTTAACTACTTCAGTTTTTCCATCAGTTTGAGGATGACAAGTAGTTGAAAACAACAATTTAGTTCCTAGTTTCCCCCACAATAAATGCCAAAAATGACTCAAGAACTTAACATCTCGATCACTAACAATGCTCTTTGGTATGCCATGCAAACACACGACTTCTTTGAAAAAAAAATCAGCAATCAACTTAGCATCATCAGTTTTATAACATGGGATAAAATGAGCCATTTTACTAAATCTATCAACCACAACAAAAATGTTATCACAACCTTTTCGAGTTTTAGGCAATCCAAGGACAAAATCTATAGACAAATCCATCCAAGGTTCATTAGGAATAGGAAGTGGTGTATATAATCTGGTGTTCTCCGGGCTTACACCTAAAGACTAAGGCAAGTGTACCTATCGTCTATAGCAAGTGGACCCTTGAGTACCGAGTGTCGTATCCCACAGAGACTAAGAGTACTAGTAATCACTGTTTTTCTATTATCTAGCCTACGAATTAAATGGTTCTGTGAT
>CAODLS010091840.1:0-20515 GCA_948243855.1 Flueggea neowawraea | reverse complement strand
TGCATAATAAAAAATTAAATTTAATAAATTCGCGTTTGGAATTCATAAGTGAAACTTCTGTATAATTATAATTGCATAGTTTTAATTTTAATTTTGGTAGTGTTTTGTTAATTATATGAATATTAAGTGAGCTTGTTGATTTTTTTGTTAATTGAGGTAAATATGCAAATTGTAGAATGAAATAAAAAATAACGTATTTGTATATTTATCTTGATGAATTCTTTTTTTTTTTTAAATGAAAAGGCAGAGAAACTTTATTAAAACAAAAAAAAATTACATATCATATAACATTACAGGCTCTCTCATAGGAAGTTCCTATACTATCACTACGAATTAAACCAATAACATCACATGGGGGGGGGGGGGGGGAGGAAGAACATGCATTCCCACTGGGCAGTGCCGGCCAAGCTTGGAGAGCATGTCTTCAACTTGATTACTTTCTCTGAATATATGGGCAATTGAGACTTGCCACTCCCTATGCATAAAGATTTTGATTGCATTAATCAGTGGCCAGTTACAATTAACAGGGAGGTGGTCCTTGTTTAGCGACAGCACCGCCAGCAGGCTATCAGACTCTACTTGGATTTATTTATACCCCTTATCCCAACAAAACTTTAAACCTTCATATATGGCTGTGAGCTCCGCTTGAAGTACAGAGCAGCTACCTATATCCATCACAAATCCAGAAATCCACTCTCCACTCCACCCTCTAATAACTCCCCCAGCTGATGCCGTAGTTAGCTCGTCAGAGACCGCCCCATCAGTGTTAAGCTTGACAGTACCAACTTTTTGAGGGCCCCAACTAACCCATCTTGTCACTTTATGTTGACTAGCGGCACCATTTAATACAGTAAGAACTCTGAAAAATTCCTTGGAAATAGTACGAATATATCCGCAACGCCTAACCGGTATATGGCTTGTGAAAATTCTCTCATTTCTCCACCTCCACATCAACCAGCATGCTATTCCAAATCTAAAGTTCCAGGGAATGCCATCTTCCATAACACTCCTGTCCTTGAGATTATGTAGTAGCCATGTATCTGCATCAGTAGTAAAAACTCATTAGGTAAATTATCACCCAAAAGTTCGGACCATGTTAATCTGGCTTCAAAACAACCTCTAACTACATGTTGGCATGATTCCTCACAACCCGCAAACACATCACAAAAGGGATCACTGGCAATCTTGCATTGGAAGCTCCGCTGGTTGGTTAGTAAAGCTTTCCTCATAAGCAGCCAAAGGAACGTACGAACTCTTTGCGGCACCTTCAGCGTCCATACCCACTTCCACTTATCCTCATGCCCATGCCAAAGGTCCTTACAGAGTAAATCATAGGCTGATTTAACTGTAAACATGCCAGAACTGGTCATCCCCCAATAGACCATATCTCTGCCAGCTAGAGGATCCGGTAATTTTGAACGAAAAGCAACAAAAGGGGGCAACATATCTGGCATCAAAGACTCTGTCCTCTTGTTCTAAAAAATCAACTTACTTCTGTCCTCCACTGTAAAAGGAACTTGTCAACACCATCTCTTCAAAACCTTATTCAAGACTTCACAGCTGCAGTTATATTCTCAGCACCAAGTCGACAAAAAGCGCAAGTATCATTCTTAGCATTAATAATCCCCATTTGAGCAGCCATTTTTTTTAACTGCCATGGAACAAAACTATGTCGAGGGAGACACATGCTTCTTGGCCCATATTAGTTTGCACCATGAAACTCGTCGAGAAACCTTTCACAAGGCTTTCCAAGCTCTTTTAACAGTGAAAGAACATGCATGCCAAGAAATCAAGTGATCAGTTCTCCCTGAAACAACCTGGAACTATTGGACATTCCCAAGCATTAGCAGTAATATATATAATATATATACTATATAAAAAAGTATGAATATAGAAAACCAAAAAAGAAAAAGTATTAACTACCCTTAATTTAATTGAATATTCTCTTATATGACACTTAAAAAATAGCATAAAAAATGTAAAACTATTAATTATTGAAAACTACTGTTATATTATCTCCAAAAATGTAGGAAAACTTTTAATTAACGTAGGCCAAGGAAGTAAATCCAAAACAAATAAGAAAATTGAAAATTGCTATGTAGATGTATTAATTAGTTAAATTATGTCTCGTACAACGTCATGTGAAAAATAAATTATATAAATAAAAAAGATTTATGTAAATTAATAGAGAGTTTTAAGCAATAAGTATAAATTAATATAGTATAATGTGAAATTGTTGCTATCTTAAAACTCTCCGCCTATCTTAAATCAATCAATATTGAATAATTGAAACAATTAATTTCTTTGTTAAATTTACAAATGCAAATGCTTTATAGATAAGGCATTCATAAGTTATATCAAAAAGAAAAAAGCTGAATTACCTTTAATTAGAAACATTAGAACTCTATTAAATCTTTCTCTATTAAATTGAAATATACTGTTATATTATCTACAAAAATGCAGAAAAACCATTAATTTAATTGAATAGTCTCTTATATGACACCTAAAAAATAGCGCCAAAAAAATTTATTAAGAGTTGTTTATTTGTTTTCTATTTTAATTGTAATGTTCTTAGTGGCTCTGAAAAAAAGCACACCAAAAAATTTAGCACCGAAAAAATTGTTAAAAAACTATTCTTTTAGAGAAGTTACAACATAACCTAAATTTCAAACACAATAGTTTATCCTTTTTAAGTATTAACATGTTGAATATTAATAATGTAAAATTATGTTAATTTAGAAGAGTTTTATAGTTTTTCACTGTGTACTAAATCTTAAAGATGACAATAAATAAAGACAAAGACCACCTTATATTTTAACTAAGTATATTTTGAATTTTTTTAATGATATTTAAATATAACAAAAAAAAATGAAGAGAGGGACCAAATAAGGTGATTTTTACAATATAAAGAATAAAAAGGAGAATTCATTATTGGGATGATAGGGAAGTTATCCAAAAGATATATACACCCAACATCTTATATTTTTGTAAATGTGTCAATTATTTGTGTTGACCAATAATACAAAATGTTGAATTTTGTAGGAAAAAAAGTTACAGCATGTCAAAAGTTTAAATGACATACTTGTTAAAAAAATGTAAATATTACTCTTTGGATGTCAAATATCTTGAAAATTTTGATGAGACAAATCATAAATTTGTGCTAGATATTGTTTAATCTATACCATATTAAAAAGTACGGATGTTGAAAAAAAATATACTGTAAAAAAACCGTTAATACTGTAAAAAAAAAAGCCTTAAAATAATTATATACTCTCTATATCAAATTATACGGTGTCCAAAAAATATAGCCTAAAAAATAATTCTTTAGAAATTCGAGAAACAATTCTCACATGTGAGTATCCACACCAATAGTGTAAACGATGTGAGAATGGATGTTGGTCGTCTTATCTTGATCAAATGACACTGAAGTTAGATGAAAATTGATATAATCCATGTATATTCGTACACTCTAAAGTTCTCACTAGTTTTTTGGTATTTGACAAGAAAGAAAGATGGATCAAATTTTGAAAGATGTAGTTATTGTTAGTACAAACTAGCAAGTTGAATATACATCCAACTAAAAATCAAAATCACTCTTTTATCCTTGTTCAATCTAAAGAAAATTACTTAAATAATAAGAATTAATAATTAAAAAAACAGCAGACATCAAAAGAAATTAAATGAATAAAACTCCTATTACAACTTGACAACTAAATGCGGAAATATCACTCCTATAGTAGAACCCACGTTATAACAAAATAATAATTTTTCAATTCGAATTTCAAACTAATCAACTAGAACTGCAAACCTCTATACCTGGAAATAAAAAGTAAGCACAATACTCTCTTTGTCCAAGATTTTGTACTTTTTTTAATAGCAATTTTATGTGTGCGCAACATAAGAAAATTTACATTAATCAAATTGAATATTCGAAAAAATTTTATGCATATGTGTTATCATGAATATGATTTCGTTCTTTATACTATATATAAATGTACAAATGTGAAAAAAATAACGATCATGTATAAATTATCTTTGCTTTTGAAAAATCGTATTGTTTTGAAATTTCCATTAAATTACATGAATTATTAGTTCCATGGCTAAGACTTAGCTATAATGGTAATATCTATTAAGCGGTATGAAAGATGTTAATTAAAAGTCTTTATTCTCAATGTTAAAAGAAAATTTGTTTATCTCTTCAGATAGGATTCAAAACTTTTATTAAGTTAGGATTAAGATTAGATCAAAAAAGCTAAAATATTAAAACTTATAATTCAAATTGAAAATGTAATTTTTGAATAAGTTTTTTAACAAATATAAAAAATAGATAATATATACGAATAAAATTGAGCCAAACTACTCAATTTGAAATAAAAAAATTGTTCATGAAGGACACAAAATCGAACTTAACTACATATAGAGAGTATACATTAAAATATAATTAAATCATGTGGTTGCAAATAATTAAATCAATGTGAGTTAATAAAACAAACTTGTAACATATTTTCAAGCAACTTATTTTTAGATAATCTATATATAGTATATATATTAAAGAAAATATGCAGAAAACCAAGACAGAAAAGGTTGGTATTTTCAAGCAATTTCGAAGTTCTGTAATTCAAAAAAAAAAAACTAGAGAAGTGCAAATTTGTTCAAGAATAAGATTCTTACACGAACAAGATTGAAGATTTGTGATGAACTGACTCGAGTAAGAGGTTTCTTCTCGAGTGAAAAACCATCGTTTAGTGAGAGATCAAAGTTAAATTCCAGCACCATGACTTCTTCATACAAGCAAAACATCTTCTAAAAGATACCTCACGTACAAAAGTAGCTATTTTAAGGAAAGTTCTAATGCTCTCATGAGCATAATGTATTTTTTTTAACTAAGATGTTTTGTAACTCAATTACTAGAAAAGACAAAAGTATAACTCCAAGATTTGAATTTTCTATGTATATTTGTCTTAACAACCAAATTAGATATCATACTCAAGTAATAGATATTTTCACTCCAACAAAACTAGAGATATAAGAGAAAATACATTAAAAGTCATTTAAGTTTCAATAATTGGAAAAACTAGAAAAGTGTTTTCTTGCTCAAGCAGTGAGGGTTTTTCTTGAAGTAATTGGAGATTCTGAATGAATTAAGTTGAAGAAGAGGTTTTTCACTCGAGAAACATAATTTGTTCATAGATTGATGGAAGACTAAGTCTTTGTTACCAATGCTAACATCTAACTCGAACAAGAATTAAGGTGGGAGTGAAAGAATAAACAATGAGAACAAGAAGTTTAATCAAGCATATTTGTCTATCTCAAGTAATATAAAAGACAAAGGTACACCATACAAGTTTTGATTTTTTAGGCATATATGTTTTGATGGCCAAATAAGATGTTTTAATCTAGCAAATACATCAATGTTTCTCTAAATTCACTGACTCAAGCAATAAATTATCTTCTTTGAGAGATTTAGAAGTGCATTTAACTTGAGTAAGAAATGTTGTCTCGATCCATATAAATTCTTTACTTAAGCAATACTTCTTCTAAGGAATATCTCAATAAACCAAGATATTTTCTAGCTCAAATAATGAAAAAGACAAAAGTACACCTATGATATTTGAATATTCAAATATCACTTTGTCCACACAGATTTTAATTTTGAAAATTAAGCTGAACCACATGAGGATAATAGCCTAATAAAATTTTTAAATTTGGAAATTTAAAATTTATTATTATCATCATCTTATTATCTCAATTCACAATGACAAAAACTACATGCGCAATGCGCTTGTGCAGTTTACTAGTATATATATATATATATGCTTCTTTCATTAATACAATCTATCTTTAAGCTGTAGATTTTATTTTCCAAGTCACATTGACAAATTTTTATATGGAACATTTAGGATCTTTCCTTTAATTTGTTCTGTAATGGAATTTGGACAGCATGATCTTAATGTAACGTTATAGCAACACCATCAGATTAGCAATATTAGTGACAGAAAGAAATCAAGCATACAAGGACATTTGCTTGCATTCATAATGCAATTGTAAATTAATTGTGACTGTAGTATATTAAATTTGTTCTAGGCTACTAATTAAGCGACCAGTCTTGTAATATAGCAAATATTTTAATAATGTTGTCGATATAAACAACATGGCCTGCAATGTTAATATCTCATTTAATCCAATATATATGATGCAGACATCCTTGCAATCCTTTTGCTTGTCCAGACATGGAAACCTGCAGATACCTCTCCATGATGTACCTATAAGAACAGAACAATAGAAATTGGTGCGGTTCAGTATGATATGGGGGTACCAATTGAAGGTTTGCGGGGCAGAAGGAAGTTATCATCAAGAGGACAACACAGGTTCGTTGGAGTTAGACAAAGACCGTCCGGACGATGGGTTGCTGAGATTAAAGATTCATTACAGAAGATCAGGCTCTGGCTCGGTACGTTTGACACAGCAGAAGATGCGGCAAGAGCATATGATGATGCAGCTCGTGCCTTGCGCGGCGAAAATGCGCGAACCAACTTTGAATTGACTCCTTCAGTGTCCAACTCCAGCCGCTCTGGTGGTCCAGACAACATTCAGCCCTTTTCATTTGAGGAAGTTTGCAGTAGGGGAGTAGAAGAAGATGGGATTCTCGGTGCCCTGAAGGCCAAACTGCTTGATGGAAAAGGGATTCCAAGACTTCCTCCGGCGGCTGCTAAATCTTTTTCAAGCACGAAGCCAATTGGAGCTGCTAGTTGTTCGCAGAACATTAAGGCTAAGAAAGAGCAAAAATCAGCTGTTGTTGTTCCTCAAACACTGGACCATGTGCAGGGTCCTGGTAATTCAAGTTTTACTAATCTTGGTTTGTTTTTAGAGCATGATCATAGCGAAACAGGCCATGCGCAATGGCGTCAGCTATGCCACACTCCAGCTGCTACACCAAGTGTAGCTTGGCATAACGAGCCAGAGCGTGAAGCGTCCTGGGCAGCCGCACAGATGAATCACGGACCTGAAAGTATTTTTTTGAGCAGCAGCACTATAACTGCTGCCTCAGCTTGGCCACTTTACGGGACAACTGAACCAAGCATCGACTTGCTGTATCAGAACGCGTGTGTTGAATTAGATTTGCCAGGAAACAGGACAGGAAAAATGATCAATACGGGCATGATGCCAATTTCTTATATTGATGGAGCAACAGAGGGTGTATGGTCATCAGAGCAACAATTTTTGCACTGCGAGAATGGGAGTTGGAATGGTGCTAATGGCTCCTGGGATCCTCTCTTGTATGTATCATCGGTGCTCAGTTGACACCGGCTGGTAGATCACCTTGGGTCGTAACTGCTGTAGTTATTCTTTCTGTTAATTGTTGATGATTTCAACGAACACAATTCGCGTGGCTAATCATTCTTTTTTCTCATAAACTCCCGCTTAGATAATATATCTTGCGAACCCCGCTGTCAGTTTACGTATTTTGTATTCTGTAATTAGTCGCCTTCACACCACAGGGTTGGCAATATGTGAATTAACTAAAGCGATTTGCTTTGCTGTAATGTTATAAGTTTAATCTTTAATAAAAAAAAGCATAAATTCAACAATAAAGAATCTTCTACGCATAGATGCAATAATAAATAATCTTTTCACTTCATGTACGCGAGATAATGTAATCTTGCTTTAAGGGTTTCTGCATTTGTTAATTGTGGTGCAAGTGAAAAGAGTTTATCGAACAAGTTTAAGTGGTAAATTCTACAAAGAGGTGCCAAAAATTGAGGCGAATCAATTTAGGCCGTCGGATGAAGAAAATAAATGTGAGTCGTTGGATCGAGAGGGAGTAAGGGAGTATACTCCCTCCTTTACTGAATTTCAACAAATTAAATAAAAATTAACGAAGTTAAGTAACTTTGGTTTTACTTAATTTTATCACCTTTTACTAATTTTTTTTGCTTTTAAATAATGATTTTTTACCGTCTACATGATTTTTTTACCGTTTACTTAATTTCACCACCTTTTACTTAATTTTTTACATTTTACTAAATTTTCAAAAAATTAAGTAAAACCAAAAAAATTAAGTAAAAGCAAGTTACCTAATTTAAATACCTTTTACTTAATTTTTTTAACTTTTACAAAATTTCCAAAAATTAAGTAAAAGTAAATAAAATTAAGTAACTCATAGAATTTTTGGCAACAAAAATATTTTGTCACTAAATATATGTAGTGACAAATATTTTATTTGGTGACAAATTTTTTTTGCTGCCAATAACTCTGCGATTTACTTAATTTTGCTTACTTTTACTTAATTTTTGTAAATTTAGTAAGAGGTAAAAATAATTAAGTAAAAGTTAACGAAATTAAGTAATTTTGTTTTTACTTAATTTTTTAAAAATTTAGTAAAAGGTAAAAAATTAAATAAAAGGTGATGAAATTAAGTAAACGGTAAAAAAGATTATGTAAACTGTAAAAACTCATTATGTAAAAGAAAAAAAATTTAGTAAAAGGTGATAAAATTAAGTAAAAGTAAAGTTACTTAATTTAGTTAACTTTTATTTAATTTGTTGAAATTCGGTAAAAGAGTGAGTATACTCCCTCTCGATCCAGTGGCTCACATTCATTTTTCTTCATCCGACGGCCTAAATTGATCCGCCTCAATGAGACGTATTTTGGGCTCCTCACTGTAGACGAACCCAGTTTAAGTTCAGTTGCAGCAAGGGAAGTTTAAGTGAAAAAATGGGTATCAATACAATCTGTAACCACCTCAACTCTTAGTCATTAATTGTTTAAAGCTTTAAGAGTATATTAAATTTATAATGTCAGGATCAATAAAATGTAGCTTCGGTTAGATGTACAGACGTAAAATTCTGGCAACGAAAGTCTGCATTTCTTGAAATCATCGTGGAAAAGACAACTGCAGAAAAAAAATTAGAAGAACAATCGTACAAACAAGTGTTCCTAATCGGTAGGGTAGCCCAAGAAATTTTCGATAGGGATAAATATAAAAGCTAACGGAAACCAAACAGAAAAAACGACGGCCATAATGATAAATGTTATTACATCATCTTGACCTAGTTATTGATGTCTGTCATGGCATGTTTCTTTGTGTCTTAACATGGCACTTTTGTCGTCGTAAAAAAAAAACATGGCACTTTTGTTCCAAAGCAGGAAAGATAGCGACTGAGGGGCAGCTTGACTAGGTTAGCAAAGTGTCATTGTGTAAGAACTAAGAATTGAATTATTTTGGCAAGAGTATCTTATTTTATGGATGTTCAAATTGCCGTTCAATATGAATCAAACAAAATACATTGTATTATCCTTCCTCGCCTTGAAGCAGGCACGGCCTTAACGGTAGGCCTACGCCTAGAGCCCCATAAAAAATAGGGGTTTTATAGTGCTACGAGCGGAAGAATTATAGTTTTAGAACAACTTAAAAAACTAATTTTAAAAAATGTCATTTCAACAATTAGTTTGCAAAAATGGAAGGTTAGAAAAACTGATTTGTAAAAATGTCATTTCGTGAGAAATCGCTATATTTTAACGAGAAATTGATTTTTCTCGAGAAAATCAAATCAAACAGAAAAGGTCTCTGAATGTTTCTAAGGGTCTCCACTAGAAGTCTCTACCGGTCTCCAGAGATCACCGAGGATCTCCAAATCACAATTTTTTTTTATATAAAATTTGATTTAATAAATTCTCGATATAAGAATTTTTTCAGATTAAATGTATTTACAAGTCTTCATAGAAGGTCTCCAAACGTCTCTGAAAATCCCCATAAATCTCTAACCATCTCTAGAGGTCTCAAGCGAAGGCCTATGGAGGTCACCGAACCTCATTTGTTTATTTTTTTACAAAATTTAATTATATTTTGTTTAATAATAATTAATTAGGTCTCCAATAAAAAATAACAAAAATCACCAAAAAACATACACATTGCAAACTATTTTTCACATTAAACAATAATAAAATATTTTTTTTGAAATTTTTCTTAATGATTGGGGCTTTTTTTGTAAATTTCAAATTATGACACAAGAGGGAACAACTAGGGTTTGGAAAACCCTAGTCGCCACCCTGATTAATCTGCCAACACGGTTTGGTTTGACATGCGTCATAGAGAAGACAAACAACGGCGAAATCCAAAAGACCGAGACGCTATGAGAGTAATGTGGAGGAAAGACGTTACGATGAAGAAAAGACGACAGCGACACAAATTTGCGAAGAGCGATAACGTCGTTGATTAGAGAGGAAGCGAGGATGGCGGGACAACTAATGATCAGAAATGAGAGAGAAAGGTGATAGTAACATAGCATGTGAGAGAGTGCAGAGAGAAAGAGCGGCAGACAGCGGAGAGAAGGAGTGACTGGCATCGGGAGGGAGGGACGAAGCAAAGACATAAACGAAAGTGAGACAACGGCGGGGTGAGAGAGGGATGAGAGACGATGACAGAGATGAGTGAGAGAGAGGAAAAGAGAAATGGCGTCGAAGAAGGTGAGTGATTGTTGCGGCCGGAGACGGAGAAGAGGGGAGAGGAATGACGACTAAGGTTTAGGTAGAGAGGAAGACATAAATAGAGAAGAACGTAGAGAGAGAGAGAAAAATTGTGAAAATGAGAAGAAAAATTGGATTTTATTTGATATTGAATCTAGCTTTTTAAAAAAATCAAGAGTTTATAAATGAAATTCTTAAAAATAAAAATTAAGGGTGGTATTGTTGCAAATTAGAATTTTCAAAGTGACACCTGAGATAATTAACTTGATAAGATAAGCTGTTTATAGAGAAAAATGTTTCAGGCCTTGATAAATTGATAGAAGAGCAACTTACAAAACTGTACCATTTCCAAAATTTAATTATAAAAATACTGCATTTAAATTTGGTTTTTATTCCGTATAGTAATTTTGTAATACCCCGTCCGTTTTTTATCTGTCTTTAGTAGCTTTTCGATCAGTCCCGATTTCTTTCATTCAACTTTAATCCCAACAAAGATGTTGGGTGTGGTTGATGATGTTAACTTGTCAACATTTTTGGCATTTAGTTGATCTTGGTTTGATCTTGAACGACCAGAGATGTTGATTAAATGTTGGTGGTGTTGCGTAATTCAATGTTGTTGAGTATGTATTTGGTTACTCGAGTAAGTCTGGAGTTACTTGAGTAAGTCTGGAGTTACTCGAGTGAACGTGGGTGAATGTATTGTTTTTGAACCCCTTTGGATGCAAGTTACTCGAGTAAACTTTTGTGTTACTCGATTAATCGAAGGTTGGATCACTGGAGTAAAGGTTGGTCTTGCTCAAGTAAGTTCATGCTTCAGTATTGTTCTGGAAATGAGACTTACTTGAGTAAATTTTTGAGTTACTCTAGTAAGTGCTGAGTAAAGGCTGATACTCAGTTAAATGACGTAGTTTTGGGCAAGGGTTCTATATATACCCCCACCCGACTCTCTCAGTTCTCTCACCTCATTTTCGCCCCTATCACATCGAAATCCATCCAGCACGCATTCCTGGAGCTTCCCATTGCTCCCATTTCATTCCTAGAGGTAAGATCACACCTCTAATCTCTTCATTTCATCCATTTCATACTTTAAATTTGGATTTTGGATTTTAGGTCGAATTTGAAATGAGTTTCAGATTTTGAGTGATTCTGTTGGAATGAATATTGTAGGTTGTTAGATTATGATTGTTTGAGGTTAGGTAAACATTATTCAAGCATTGAATCAAGAGATTTGATGTTGTTTTAAATGGGCTAGGGTTAGGTTCGAATTTTGTGAAATTTTTTGAAATGTGGAGTTGTTTTTGAGAAACCAATATGGATTCATGTTCCTGAGGTTGATTAGGACCAATGTAGGTGATTAGATTTGATTTATATCGGTTGAATGGGATTTAAGGACTATTTGTGTAATTTGTCATTTGAGGACCAAATAAGATCTTTTGCCATTAGGGAGCAAAATGTAATTTTGCATTTGTGAGAGGATCGATTTAGATATTTTGAGATTTTGTGAAGACCAAATGAGATATTTTGCCACAGTGCCATGTCTGATTTGTTTATGATATGTTTGTTCTAGCTTTACTTGGTTTCAAAGGAGACCAGTCATTCAATGGTGGACCGTGCTATCACGACCCAAAACTGGGCCGAGACCGACGTACAAGGAGAACCGTCTAAAAGAGTTTGGTTTGTCTCGCACAAGCCTCAAAGATCAGAACATACTACCCAAAACGTTTAATTATTATGTAAAACATTCAACGAAAATATTTATCATTTAAAATATAAGTAGTAAAATAAATATCATAAATCAAATAATGAATATATCCAAAAATATATCATAAGTGTATAAAATATCAAATACAAATGGTTAAACCCGTAACCCAACAACATCATGATGTGGAGCTCTAACAAAAACAAACCCGAACAAAAGGGCATCACTAACCAAAGGACATCTCACTGGGGATCAAGATACAGAATAGTTGTCGAAGCTAAAAGTCTGTGTACATGTGATAAGAAAATCATAATAGATAGAGAAACAAAGGGGGTTAGGGCCCAGTGAGGAATAACACTCCAGATTGCCTCATGCGTGCCTCACAAAGACTGTTTTAAAAATAGTTCAAAAATACCGCTAGCAAATATGTATAAGTATATATATATAAACACACATACACACACACACAAAATAAAAATAATAGTTTTTGAATATTCATTTCGCAAAGGCTCACAACCAAAGCATCCAACAGGCACGTAGGCTTTAAAATCCTTTTTCAGATTCAAATCCTAGTTTCTGAGTCAAAACTCATATCAAATACATGGGACTAAAACAAAGGTATGCATTCAATGCTAATACAAAGGTGACGTGGGTTCTGCCACAATCCATAAAAAATCATGTGTTGGATCAAAACACATCGCTACCGGTAACCCTAATAGCTTGGATTTCTCAAAGCATTGGTATACCAAATGTCACATTTTACCCCCGTAACAGAGGAGTCCCATATCAAAATCAAAACATACTAATACTTAGTATGAAATCAAAAGCATGCATAACAACATCAAAATCAAAGTAGGTATATATAATACATATATATCAGTTCAAAACGTAATCTGATTAAACATATAATCAGTTTGTTATTAGCCAATCATCAGATTAGTCCAATTTCAAATATGTATCCTACACAACAAAAACATATACAGTTTTGAGACACAATCAATGTGTCTGAAGCTGCTATTCACTCACCTGAAAATTCAAGCACAAACGTTAATCAAGCCCCACTCGTCGGTGGCTGTTCTCTATCTGATAGGAACATGAAGCTGAACAACAAATATATGTCAACACATATATCATAGACAAATCAAAATGCGGTATTGTGGCGGTATCAAATAGATGATATGCAAATGCAAATGCGGGCCCTCAAAGATCCCAAAAATCCATAATCTATGCAAGATTACAATTTGGTCCTCGACCAACGTAAAATTACCGTTTAGTCCATGAGACTTGGTAAATTACAAAATGGTCCTCAAAATGGTTCAAATATAGTACTAAGTCGATAGTACTACAACATTCACAATTAATCCTCAAAATCCTAAAGATATGTAATTAGACTCTTTAATTACACCAACAATACCACCTTTTGTCCTTCAAAGGAAAATTACCCAAATTGTCTAAATTTCAATTCAAGCGATAGAAATCAATTCCAATCACCCACATTGTTCAATATCGATTTCCTAAGACCGAATCTAACCTCCTTTTCAAGAATCAAACAACAAATCATCAAGAAATCTCAAAATCAAATTCAGATTTCTTGAGCCCATTGAAATAAATCATCAAATAACTATACCCAACTCAAATCCAAGTGTTTCTAACTCTTATCCATCAAGATACATTAGAAACAACTCAAAATCTAATAAGAAATCATTCAAAATTTGAAACCCTAGCTCAAGAAGAACCCATTTTGTTCAAACACAAAAACGTCAAAAACCGAACTTAGATCCTTGTATTTCAGACCTCTAACAACCATAATCAACCAACAATCAAATTTTATAGCAAAAAAAAAAATGGAAATTTGAACTTAATCCCCAATTTCGTTCAAACCATAGAATGGGTGAACGTGAAGCAAGAACAATCAAAAGAAGAGATGAAGGAGTATTCTTACCTCAAGAATCCTAGTAGAAGCAATGAGAAGTGATGAAGGATGAAGATAAATCAATTTGAGAGAGTTTTGGTAGGTGAGAGTGAGTAATGGCTAAATGTGGTGTGGCGTGGGGTGTATTTATAACCCTTCAGTGTTAAACGCTGCATTGCACCAAAATCGCCCAGACAAGAGCATTCTACACATATAGCATCCCTTTCTACGCACGTAGTATGCCTGTTATGCGCGTTGTTGAATATACAATGCGTGTAAATGGTCTCCCACAGTTTCTGCCCAAATCCAAATCTAAAACTCTCAACCCAGATCTATGATCAACACGTACAACATGGATACTACGTGCATAGCACGATATTACGTGAGTTAACCATGATCGACGTGCGTGGACGAATGAACTGAGTGACCCTCCAACACAAAGCGTCTCTTACGTGTGTAAGAGATCTATAACGCGCTTAGTAATGCATTCCAAACTCAGGATCATTAACAATGACTATCCCGAGATTGACCAAACACTAAAACTCACCAAAATAGTGTACGAACTAACTCCAGACATCCCGATTCACTAAAGAATCAAATGGAATGCTACACGAATTTTATTGAAACATGCGGGGTATTACACATGCTCAAATTATTTGCTCGGCGTCCAAGTGAGTGTGGTAGCACTTAGACACGTAGGCTATGTCCTCGAAATTCTATATATGTTTTTGCTGTGTTGACATCGGTATGTAATTTGGAATAATTAACGGATTGAAAATCTTAAAATATGATGTATGTAAAAACTTTTGTTGTGGAAACTCAGTTTTCTCTAAAAATGATTTTCGTTTTGGCTATTTTGGCTTTGGGAAATTAAATATTTTATTTAATTTCTTTATTTAATCAATTCTGGTAACTGTTTGTTGTTTGCTTTGGTTACAAAGGATTGCAAAGTGGATTTTTGAACTAAGTTAGCTATATATACGAGTGTATATATATATATATATATATATATATATAAGCATGTGATACTTTTCGAAAATGTTTTAAAACTCTTTTGAGGAGCCTGAGCCGCTCTGATGTGTTATACACTCACTAGAGATTCTTACCCCTTTTCTTTTTTCTGTTGTTGTTTTACTTCACTTTTCAGGTGATCTTGATAGCAGTCGTTTGATTCTTCCACACTCAGTGAGTGCCCTATTGTCCGGGCCGAGTTTCTATTATTTTAGTTGCTCTACACCGAGTAGTGGGTTATGGCTATATATTTGATAAGTAATGTTAACAGTTTTACTTAGATTACGTACTTAGTATATTATATTATAATTATGTTTTAATAATATTTTGGAATATTATTTTCAGAAAATTTATCATCGTTAAACGTTTTAATATGACTAATAAGCCACTTAATAATATGAATTTGGGTAGATGTTTTTGTTCTTCGAGGCTTGTGCAAGCTGGGCCTGGCTCTCATGGACGGTTCGCCTCTTACGCCATTCATGGTCCGAAAATAGGTCGTGACAACTTTGTATCTTTCTGTAAGCAAATCAACTATCTCAGTACGGAATTCAACTTTTCCATACGGACATCAAAAAAATATTTTTTTTTTAAATTCAAAATAAACCTAACACAAAAAAAAAACAACTTTTTTTTGACAATACAAAACAACTTAAATAGACCAATTTGAAATTTATTTTTCAACTTTCTTCCTCTCTTACTTTTTGATGTTCATATTTTTCTTTTAATTCTAGTTATTTCTTCTATTTTCCCAATTTGAAATAAACCTATTAAAAAAATAAACTTAAAATAAATCCTTAAATAAACCTTTTAAAACCTAAAATAAACTTAAAATAAATCTCTTCAATAAAATAAACCTAAAATTAATATTATAATATCCTTAAATAAACTATTTAAAACCTAAAATAAACTAAAAATAAACCTTAAATAATCTTAAAATAAACCTCTTAAATAAAATAAAATTAAAATAAATATTGTAAAATGCTTAAATAAATCTTTTAAACCTAAAATAAACTTTAAATAAACCTAAAATAAAAATTATAAAATATTTAAATAAACCTTTTAAAACCTAAACTAAATCTAAAATAAAGTTAAATAAACTTTTTAAAATACTTTAATTAAAAAAATAAATTTTCTAAAAATATTTTATAAATTTTTTAACATTATGAAAATATTTTTGATAAAGAGGGACTAAAATGGAACACACTTAAAAAAGTAGCTAGGGTTTCAAGAAACCTAAGCTGCAAATAACAAGACCCAGATCTGGGCGCCATACCCTAGACACCACCCAAGAGATGACCAGATCTAGCCGATACACATTGGCCTACAACGAGCAACGAGAACTGGAACAGGGAGGAGCAACAAACAAGGAGGACGAGAGAGGAATGTTGTCACGTCTCGTTTTCGGACCATGACTGGTGTACGGGGCGAACTGTCTAAGAGAGTCTGGCTCGTCTCGCACAAGCCTCAAAGATTCAAACATATGATTACCCAAAATGTTTACTAAGTAATTCAATAATCATGGAAAAAATATTCATTTTATAATTTAAATGAAACTTATATATTTCAAAATAAATGCAATAATATTATTAAATAAATACGGTTATCAAAATACCAAAAATACCACCATAACCCACATATACCCAATGTGGAGCATCTAACCAAAACAAATAACCAGGGCTCGATCAAAAGGGTGACCACTATCTGATGAAACCCCTCACTAAGTGTTTGGATGCCAAGAGTCACCAAGGACAAAGAATCACCTGAAAGATAATAATGAAAATAAATAGGGAAAAGAAAGGGGGTGATAACCCAGTGAGGGATAACACTCCAGAATGTCTCATACGTGCCTCACAAAGGCTGATTTGAAAATATCACACACAAGTATATATATATATATAAGTGTTTCAGAAATCAACTTGAAATCGTTCGCAGATAAAACAAACAGCATGTAAACAAACCTTGTGAAAATAATAATAATATTAAAAATTGGTTATAACATACCAGTGCGGATATGGGACTAAAAGAAAAGGTGTGCATATATCGTTAAAATCAAAGGCATGCATGTAGCACCAATAACAATGATGATTGTAGTCTCTGCCACTAGTCGAAAGCAAAGCATATGTCAGGCCAGAACACATGATTACTAACATCCATGGTAGCTGGGCCTTAACAAAACATTGATATACCAAATGCTACTTTTACCCCGTAACATAGGTGTCCCATATCAGAAGCACAACCCATACTAATATAGTACAATGAAAAGGCATGTGAATCAAAGGATCAAAAATAGAGAATAAATATATTTTCAAAGTCAGAATAATATCTTAATGCAACAGAGGTACAAAGCAACGTCAAATTCTAGAGACTACAAATATTTTCAAAGATATTTATATAAGTGGTTATATAAAAGATTTTTTGATACAAAACCGAATTCAGAGAAAAACAATTTTCTTCCGACACAAAACCGAGCACATCAAAATCAGAGGGATATATATAAGATTTCAAAAGCAGAGTTCTGATTATTAAAGATCACATAATATGTTTATTAATTAAGAAAATCCTTACTTAATCAAAATTCAGACATATAGCTAACACAACAAAAACAAATAGGATTTCGAGACACAACCTATGTGTCCGAAGCTGCCATCCACTTACCTGGACGCCAAGGCAAATAATCCAAGTCACGGTCCACCGGTGCCACGAACCATTCCTAGGACCCGTGACCGGCGTACGAGGTGAACCGTCTATAGGAGCCCGGCTCATCCCGCACAAGCCTCCATGAACAAAACTATTACCCAAAATCATATTTAATGAAATATGATAAAAATCAATTAAAGGTTTAAACATCATTTATTAAAACAAAACATAATATAAATTTGTTCAGAAATAATTTCAAATTAAACATTTGAAATACAAAATACAATAACAAAAACTAAAACAAAACCCACAGAAAACCCGATGTGGAGCCACTACTAATCATACAACGGGGCCCGATCAAAAGGGCGCTGAATGCAACGTCAAGATACCTCATTGAGCATCAAATGTCAACAATCATAATCCCCAATAGTCATCTCCAAGATGATAATAAACATGAGACAAAACAAAACAAAACAAAACAAAGAAAGGGGTCAAACCCAGTGAGTGAGAGACAACACTCCAGGTTGCCTCATACGTGCCTCACAAAACTGTTTTGAAAACAGTTCAAAAATACCACATACAAATATAGTCAACATATACATATATATACACACTAAATACATAGTAACAGTTCAAAACCCTTTCGAAATCGTTCGCAATCAAAGCAAACAACATACACGAAATCATTCATGAATATTTCCAAAATTTATCAAAAAATAATGTGTTTTCATTAAGAAAGCAAAACATTTCCAAAAAACGTTTTTATCTTATCAGGACTTCAAAATAAAACCCTTTCAAACCTTTGTTGAAATTTTTGTATCAGAATTCAAAAATCTTTCTAGTTTTACTAGAAATTCCAAAGTCAAAGTTTGCCACGTAGGCATAGTAAAACCCTTTTTATCTTTCATTGAAAACTCTAATCCATAGTTCAAACACAGTTCTAGCCTTGCTAGAAATTACAAAACCAAAACTTCGCCACTTAGGCATAATAATAATAATAATAATATTATTATTTTCAAAAACATATATTACAGATAAGGGACCGGTAACAATCATGGTGTGATCTGTGCCACTACCACCGCAATAATGATCGTGGACTCTGCCACTGATCCAATAACAAATCATGTGCCTTCGTTAGGACACATGGCTACCGACAACCCTGGTAGCTGGGCCAATAACAATGCCTTGGTATACCAAAGGCTACGAACCCTGTAGCAAAGGTGTCCCGTCTCCAAAACATTTACATAGTATATTTAAATCCAATAACAATCGGTCATACAATCGAGTTTATAAAAAACAATGAGATATATAAAATATAATTTATATATCGTAATCCAAAACATTTATCAGAAACAGTAACAATGTATTCATTTCAATATTCTCAAATTCATAATGACATGTCATACAAACAAAGTATGCAAAACAATCAATCGTTTTACCAAAAACGAATTTCAGAATTTATTTCTGAAATATACCAAAATATAATATAATCAAATTATATTATTTCAAAAACAATTCATCTTTCGCCGAAATGCACAATCTTTCAAAACAGAGTACCACTACTCTTTTTCCAAAATCCAATAGTTTTTCCAACAACCATTCAATAACAATCAAGTCCTCACATAGACCAGATTTTAGGATTTTCAATCCTTTAATTATTTTGGTTTCATGCTAAGGTGATAACACAACAAAAACGTATAATTAAAAGAGACACAACCTATGTGTCTGAAGCTGCCATCCACTCACCTGAAATAACCGAGCTTCTAAACTCCGTAACACTGACCGCCGGTCGATGGCTGGTCACCTCTGGTCACCTCAAAAATTGAACTGAGCTGAAATACAATATTTTGCAAACAGATCAATACGGTGATTGTGGAAAAACAGAACATGCATGAAATGCAAATGCAGACTCAGACGCTATCGGCGTCAAAAATCCTATTTCTAGTTGAAAGTTTAACGCTCATCGCAATTCGACCCTCGATGTAACTTTACAACTCAGTCTCCTAGCTGTTCACAATTTATCAATCAATACTCAAGGTATTTCTATTATCAAATTGAACCCAAAATATTTGAAATTTATATTTAAACTCAAAGCTTGTAAAATATCAAGTTTCATCTCTATGGGAAAATTACCCCAAAAATTCATTTCTAGATTGAACCGATAGAAATCAGTTTCAAACACCTATAATGATCATAATCAACCTCAGGAACTCAAATCCATGATTGATTTCTCAAAAACAACTTTAAATCATCATGAATCTCCACAAACCCAAATCAAACCCTAGCCCATTTAGAGCAACCTCAAATCTTTTGATTCAAATCTTGATTCATGTTAATCTAACCTCCAATAACCATAAACAATCATTATCTAACAATCTCTCCAACAGAAACATCAAATCCGAACCCTAGAAGGAAATTCGGCCAAAAAGAGATTATGAGATTGATGCATGGAAATGATGAAATAAGAGGAAAAGACAAATGATCTTACCTCATACAATCATCATCTAACAACCCCAACATCCATCTCAATCGAATCACTCAGATCTGAAAGACCTAAGTCAAATTGGACCCAAATGCGATCCAAAAATCAGAGGCATCAAACGGATGAAAAGAAGATATTAGATACGAAATCTTACCTTTAGAGGTGTTAAGGAACGAAGAAGAGACCATGGGAGAGAGTTTTAGAAGAGTTGAGAGTGATTTGGAGGGAAAATGAGACAGAATGACAAAAAATTCGGGTGAGGTGTGCTTATAAACCAACAGAAAAGACACCATATGAGATGTGG